>CAJVQA010001333.1:0-26154 GCA_910591915.1 Cetraspora pellucida | reverse complement strand
ACAGAGAGGTCAAGGTTAGGTTAGACAGCATCTAATTAGGTGTACGAGAGCTTGTGCTGCTATCTGCTAGTGTAGTAAAGGAGTAACCTTGTACAAGTTATGTAATCATAATTGAATTCACAATAAAGGCAGTAGCTGCTATAACTAAAAGGCCTTAGCATAAGCAAAAAAAAAAAAAAAAAAAAAAAAAAGTTTGGCTTAATATCCTTTTTCTTTGGTTTAATTTAGCAGTCTAATTGATAGTATCTTTTATCTAAAAATTCTTATTTATCCAATTTATTTATATTGATATCTATTACTTAAATCTAGCTTTTACAATAATATAGTTAAAAAGCTATATTAACTTTTTACTTAGATCTTTCCAAATAGGTTTCAGTTTTTTTTAATTTTACAAATTTATATAGCTACAAAAACTTATCTTGAATTTGTATCATCTAGTATTAGTTTGCATTTTTATATATATCAAAATTATACAAATGTCTTATAACTTGTCAGTTATACTAATATGATCATAGTTATAGGTATCTTATTTTAACAAACTAACAGAATATTAGTATTGAAAAGTATGGTGACCTAGTGAAGTAGATAGGTTGTTAACCTTCAAGTGGCAGATCTAGAGTTCAAATCTAGTAATAGTGAAAATTTGCAATTTTTTCTGTATTATAGTTAACTGTTTTTTGTAATTGGTTAAAATTAGATATCTGTAATTTGTATTATATTAGTATAACTAGAAGGTTTAGGCATTTATATAATGTTATATAAAGGAATACAAACTAGTACTAATTTATAATAAGTTCTTAGGTTGTGTAAATCATAAGAACCAGATAGGAAGATGAAAGTCTACTTGAAAGATCTAAATAGAAGAGTAATCTGAACTTTTGATAATACTATTGTAAAAACTAAACTTATGAAACAAAGTTAAAACTTATAAAATCAGACAAAGAACTATTCTTTAGAAAGAGACAAATAGAACCAACCAGGTTATCAGAATTTGTTCTAGAAGAAAAGGTTATATGCTAAAGAATATATAACCAGAAGTGTACAGTTACAATTTACTTTTTTGGACTATCTGATTTGGAAGCTTAGTAAAACTTGAATTAAATACCAAAGCAATAGAAATATATTATAAAGTTAGTACTAAGGTTGGAATAAACTTTACAAGATATAGCAGTTTAATAGTATATCCTGATTGCAAGTGTTGGTCTTAGACATAGTAATATCAAGTTAGTTGTAAAAATAAAATACAAAAAATTTTAGAAGGTTTAGTACAAGGTTAAAGATTCTTCATATAAGTAAACTGCTTTAAAAACTTAGTAACTATAACATATTTATATTAGTATTTACTAAGGCATCTTGGTAAATATAAATAAATAGATGAATATATGAACTAGAGTGTTTAAATAGAGAATTTATAAGCAGGTTTCAGATATAGCAGCTAGTATAAAACCTTTAGACTAACTATTTAAATTAGACAATAACTAAAGTTGTACAAGTAGCTAATTGTATACTCTTTCTATAATTGCTCTTTGTGGTTATAATATAATCATTAGCTGAATGTACTATCAATAAAATCCTAGATCACAAGTATTTATCTTAATATTTAAAAAAAAAATACTAGTATTGTAATACTATTAATGTATTATATAGATGATTAATTAATATAATTAAATAAGTATTAAATATAAACAAATATGTAATAAGTATAAAAAAGTATTTATAAAAAATAATAATTAAATATAAATATAATTTAATTACAAAAAAAAAAATAATAATTAACTAACTAAATTAAAAGAATAAAAGATAATTTAGAATAATTCTAAATAAAAAAAATCAAAAGGTTGGGGTCCTGTAGCCTAGTGGTCTAGATGCCTCTTTCTTCACAGACAAGGTCAACAGTTCAATTTCAGCTAGAGATAAAACTCTGTAATTTATGAAAGCATATGAATATATATAAAGCCCTGTAGGTAAACTTTATGTAAATAGAAAATCAGTATATAAGGAAGTTCTCAGAAAGAAGCTTTCCAATATGGAAAGTTGGTGCTTGATATGAGAAAAACAAGAAACATACCAGAAATAAAAAAAAAATGCACTAGCAGGTAATATGATGAACATAAAAGGAAGCTATAAGAAAAAAATGAACTTACTGAAATTTGAACATCTCTGGCATTAATATTAGTTTAGTAGATATAGAATATACTAAAATCAAATAAAATCTAAGAGTTAATCTTGGTACTATACTTAGTAAGTCTGTATCAAGGATAAATTCGAAAGACTATAGATACTTGGTAATATTCAATAGAGTAGTACCTTGATATAAATAGTAATTAGATAGCCCTAATCTAGTATATCTATATGGTAATATAAGCATTGCATATATGCAATAGAATTGAAAATCAGAAAGTTTAAATAGGGAATTTACAAGTGAATCTTAGGTATAATAGCTAGTAGGTAACCTTTAAACAGAACTTTTAATTAAATAATGACTAAAGTTATATGTGTACTAGTTGTACTTTCATTAATAAACTTTGTATATAATATTATAATGATATATTATTCAATAAAGACAGATAGACAAGATTGCCACTTTAACAGTAAAAAAAATAAAATAAAAAAAATAAAAAAAATAAAAAAAAGCTAAAATAAATTGGTAAATAAGATTAAAATAAGATAAAAACAATAACAAAAATAAAGAAAAGAGAAAAAAACTTTATAAAAAAAATTTTAAACAAAAAAATAAAAAAATAAAAATATTTGATAATTTGGAACTTAACATTAGATATTAACAAAAAAGAACTTATATATATCTATAAAGTATTAAAAATATAAATTAGTACAAATTAAGAGATTATTATACAAAGATATTAGTAGTAATAAATATAAGTCTAGTTAAAAAAAAATCTTATAAGTATTGTTATTTAGTAATAACAAATTATAATAAAAAATAAAAACTATAATCAAAAAGACAAACAAAATTAGCATATAGCAAAGCTATTGAATATTTTTAAAAAAAATTTTTTTATTTTTTTTTATTATTATTAAAAGCTATACTTTATGCCAATTTTTTATTAACATATTGAAGTTAGTTTATACTATTTTAACAGAAAAAAAAATATAACTAGTCATGTATATAACTTTTGGTTACCTATTTAAATAGTCTGCTTTAGAGTTTTATATTAGATATTATATTTATAATCTATTAGAAGATTATCTATTTAAATCTTCTGATCATCTGTTTTATTAATCATTAACTATTACTAAACTTCTTATATATACTTAACTAGTATACCATTTAAGCAATACTGTATCTTCTTTTTTTGAACTTGTTTCTAGGCCATTACACATTTTAGAACATAACATCTGTTAGTAAGGTTCAGAATATCTTTCTTGTTAACTACCTACTTACTCTACAGACTATTAACAAGAACTTGCTTTTATAGAGTTTATTCATATTTCAGTATTTATTTTATTTTATTTTTTTTAAAAAATGACCTCTTTGGTTTTTTAACTTTTATTAATAACTTATTGGTAATGTGATTCTATAAACCACTATAGGAAAAAGTATAATTGGCTACATATATAACTTTTTTATATTATTTATTTAAGAAGTTCACCTAAAAGTTTCTTACCAATTGTCATATCTAACACTTCTGCTTAGGTGTTTCATTTTAAATTCTTTGAATCTGTAATCTGTATTAACTTACTAGATTATACTCAAATGCACAAATCATCATATTAACCTTAGAACTAATTTATTTTTAAGGTAAACCTATTTTTATAGCTAATCTAGATATTATTATAGCAGAACCAACACTTGCAATCAGAATTATATTATTTAATCTTTATGCTTTTGTAAAGTTTACACAGACCTCAGCATCTATTTTATAGTATAACCTTAGTACTTTAGTATACCTCTGCCTTTTTATCTGCCTTTTTACCAAACTTCCAATTTAGATAGTCTGTATAGAACTATAACCAGTCTATTAGTATATCAAGTTGGCCTAATATCCTTTTCCTTTAGTTTATTTTAATAGCCTGATTGATGGTATCTTCAAAACTTCCAATTCAGAGGTTCTTGCTTATCTGATTACTATAACTAAATACTATTATCTAGATATTCATTTTTTTTAGACTAGTCTTTAAAGTAAAGCCATCAAAGATCTGATTACCTTTTTACTTAAATCTTTCTAAATGAACTTCTTATTACCTAATTTCAATAGATTTTTATAGCTATAAGAACTTATCTAATGTTTGCACCATCTGATTTATTGGTTTGCATTCCTCTATATAACAGATTATACAAATGCCTCATGATCTGCCAGTCATGCTGATATAACTGCTACTACAGGTATCTTAACCCAATTATTAGTTGTTTTTTTTTCAATATTAAGGTAATCTCTTTGGTTCTAGCTTTTTATTAATACTTATGTTGGATGCATGTTTTATATAAATGTATTCATATTAAACTATCAGACAAATATATAACAGGTTGCATATGTAACTTTTTTATATTATCTATCTATTTAAGAAGTCTGCCTGAAGGTTCTTTACCAGTTGCTGTACCTAACACCCTTGCTTAGATGTTTTATTTAAACTCTCTGATCTGACTTTAATATTAATTTTACTGAATTATATACTCAAATCTATTCGCTTTTAACTATAAGATTATAATTCTTAAACTATTTTTATTCTCAAGACAAACCTATTAGAGTAAACCATATTTTCTTTTATCACTAACCTGGTTTAACACTATAACAAAGACCAATACTTGCAGTCAAAGTTACTTATTAAACTGCTATTATCTTTGTAAAGTTTATCCAAACTCTAGTATTCATCTTTTTAACTTCTTTTCTATTATTTTTTACTAGCCACAACTTGAAACTAACTAATTCTCCAGACTTCCAATCCAGATGGCCTGGTATGGTATATTTATATATTTTTTTTTTCTAATAATTTTGGCAGTCTGGTTGGTTATATGCTTCTTTATATATCTTGTTATCTGGTTTATTCGATAGTTCCTATAAAGGTGTTTTATGGACTTCTATCAGTCTAATAGCATTACTGAAAGTTTGTACTACCTTTTTACTTAGGATTTTTAAATAAGTTTCTGTTTTCTCAGTTTCTTAATCTTCTATGCCTGGTGGTCTTATTATAGATTTGCATCAAAGCCTTATATAATATTAGTTTTTTATATTCCTCTATATACATATAACATTACACTTTGCATAGATGCTCCAAGCTTCCAATGTCAGGTAGAACTTAACTTGGTGTATCTAAGATTACAGATGTTCAAAACTTAACTGATCAGCAAGAAACAGTTATCATAATATAGATATAATATTCAAAATTTATTATCTATAGAAATTGAATCTTAATCCTGCTACTTGAGAGTTAACAACCTATCTACTTCACTAGGTTATTACATCCTAATCTAATTATTAGTAACAGTTGCTATAATATAAATATTATATTGAAGATTATTCAAATTTTTATTATCAATAAGATTTGAACATCTAATTTACTACTTGAAGAGTTGACAATTTTGATAATATAACTACTTCACTAGGTCATCATACTCTTTTCTTAATATTTACTTTATAGCATATTTTTAGTACTTTTAATATATCTTTGCTTTGTCTTTAGACTTTTAATTTAAATAATTTAAAAAAAACTATAACTAGTTCCTAATATATTAAGTTTGATCTGATATTTTTTTTTTCTAATTTGATCTAGTAACCTAGTTAATAGTACTCTTTACTTAGAGGTTTTTAGCTATTTGATTTTTTTACATTAGTATCTGTTTTTTAGGTCTAGCTTTTATAATAATATTATTAAAGATCTATATTACCTTTCTACAAATAGACTTTAGTTTTTTTTTTTAGGTTTATAAATATACATAATCACAAAAATTTATTTTAGATTTGTACTACCTAATACCAGTTTGTATTTCTCTATATAACCAAAAATATACAGATTAGATGTTTTATAACCTGCCAGTTATAATGATGCAACTATAGTTACAAATATCTTATCCTAACTAATTAACAGAATGCTATTAATATAATATTGTCTATATATTATATAGATAATTATCTAAATTTTTACTATCAGTAAGTTTTGAACTCACAACTTACTACTTAAAAAGTTGACAACTTATTTAATTTACTAAGTTGCAACTCTTTCTAAAAAAAGTTTCAAAAATACTATTACTATAATGTTTAAAAAAACAAAAAAACAAAAATAATATATATATATATATATATATTTTTAAGGTGTTCTTTTTGGTTTTTTAACTTTTATTAATAATTTTTTTTGGTAATATAATTCTTGTAAACTATTACAGAAAAAATATACAATTGGCTAGATATATAACTTTTTTATATTATTTATTTAAAGAGACTGTCTAAAGGTTTCTTACTAATTGCTATATCTAGTACTTCTGCTTGGGTGTTCTATTTTAAACCCTTTGAACCTGTATTTGTGTTAATATTACTAAGTTATATCCAAGTTATTATCTTAATTTTAGAACTATTTTATCTTTAAGATAAACCTCTTAGAGCCTTCTGTACTTATTTTTATAGTTGATCTAGGTATTACTATAGCAAAACTAATACTTGCAGTTAAAGTTTTATCTTTAATCACTATGTTCTTGTGAAGTTCACTTGAACCTCAGCATTTACTTCATAGCATATTCCTAGTACTTTAGTATACCTTTGTTTGTTCTTCAAACTCCCAATTCAAATGACTTATATAGAATTATAATTAGTTTATTAGTATATCGAATTGGTTCAATATTCTTTTTTTCTAATTTGTTCTAATAGCCTAGTTTGTAGTACTTCTGAAACTTCCAATCTAAAGGTTTTTGACTGTTTAAATACTTTAACATTGGTATTTGTTTTTAGTAATCTAGCTTTTACAATAGTATAGTTAAAAATTTATGCTATTTTTTTATTTAAATCTTTTAAAATAAACTTTTTGTTTTTTAATTTTAACAGATTTACATAGTTACAAGGACTTATTTAGTATTTGCACTGCCTAATACTGGTTTGCATTTCTTTGTATAACTAGTTATACAGATGCTCTATAACCTGCCAGCTATGCTAATATGATCACTATAACAAGTATCTTAATTTAATCATTAGAAACAGTTATCATAATACAAAATTATATAGGTGATTATTTAAATTTTTATCATCAATAAGATTTGAATATCCAATTTACTACTTGAAAGGTTAATAACTTATTCATTTTACTAAGTTGCTACATCTTTGTAATATATATTTTATAAAGATAGTATTTGTAACTTTTTTTAATTTAAGTTGGTACTAAAAGTAAATTGAAAACTCTGATTTCAAATTTAATAATATTTTTAGCTTTATATTAAGTAAACTTGCTATTACAATTCTCAAATATATAAAGCACTAAGAAGTAGATAAAATTTAAATAGTTCTTGTCTTGGGTTAAGCTTTTTATTTGGTAAACACTTTTACATATTTAGCATTTAAATTAAAACAATAATCTGAAAAAAAATAGAGACTAAAGCAATTCTCTATCAAGAATATTAGAAATAAAAAAGAAAAAAACAACTAAGTGAGTATAATAACTTAGTGAAGTGAATAAGTTGTCAACCCTCCAAGTAGTAGGTTGTAAGTTCAAAACCTACTAACAATAAAAATTTGAATAATCATCTATATAATATATAAACAGTATTATAGTAACAGCATTCTGTTAATCAGTTGCAATAAGATACCTGTAACTATAATTACACTAGCATGTCTAGCAAGTCACAAGACATCTGTGTAACCTTGGTTATACAAAGAGATGCAAACTGGTACTAGGCAGTACAAACTTAAAATAAGCTCTTATAACTATATAAATCTGTAAAACTGAGAAACCTAAGTCTACTTGGAAATACTGAGTAGAGAGATAGTACAGATCTTTGATGATACTACTGTAAAGGTTAGACATAGGAAATGGATACCAATTTGGAGGAATCAGATAGGCAAAAACCTTAAGTAAGGAGTATTACTAGCCAGACTACCAGATATCAAACTAAAGAAAAAGGATATCAAACTGGTCTCAATATATCAAAAACAAATTATAGTTCTTTTAAACTATCTAAATTAGAAGTTTGAAGATAAAAGCAAAAGTATATTAAAAGTACTAGGAATATGCTATGAAGTCAGTACCAGAATTTGGGTAAACTCTGCAAAGATAGTTTTTATTAATGTTTCATAGAATAGGTAAGTAGTTAACAAGAGGGCCTTCTGCATTTTACTGGCAGATATTATACTTTGAAATATGTAACAGCCTAAAAACCAATACAAAAAAAATAGATATCATATTGCTTAGACAGTATATCAGTTAGGTATATACAGAGAGTTAGTTAATATTACATCAAAACAAAACGAATAATCAAAAGGTTTAAATAAATAATCTTTTAGTAGGTTATAAGTATGTAGAACCTTAGAATAAACTACTTAAATAGGCAACTAAAAGTTGCATGTATAACTAGTTGTACTCTTATCTCTATATAAAATAGTTGTAATAACTAACCTAATAAAAAGTTAATAAAGTTTTGCTACAAAGTATAGTCTTTTAAAAAAAAAAAAAAATCAACCAAGAAAACTTATTTTAATTTATATTTTTGTAACAATAAAATATATCTGTTTCATCTTTTTTTTTTTTTTTCTTTTTATAAAAAGTAAAGATTTAACTCATTTTTATTAAAAGATTAATATTGTTTATTATTTTTTTTGTAATTACATACTTGTTTGAACATAATAAATAAGAAATACAACAAATATATGGATCAGTTAATTATGTAAAACAAATCAGAAAAAAGTTTAAATTAGAAAAACTAAAAATCTATTAAAATATGCATATATTCTAAGATCATATATACAATATTTTTAAAAAATAGTTATAGATGTTTATAAAAAATTAAATTACTTAAGTATACTTTAAATCTTGATACAACATTCTAACTATATATGTAAACAAATCTAAACAAATCTAAACAAATTTTAAATCTTTAAAAAATAATTACTAATTCTAAAATTTTATAAATATATTATTTATAACTATAAAAATATACTTTATTTATTGATAATAATTATTATAAAATTTTTATATTTGAATTTGGTTAAACTCTTTGAGTTTGTTTACTTTAAATTTACTTAAAATAAACAAACTTGAAGAGTCTAATCAAATTTATAATTTAAAAAGTTTATTAATAATTATTATTTAAATAAATCAAGTATATTTTTATAGTGTTATAAATAAAAGCTTGCTTAATTTTTGCACTAGATAATAATATAATACAGAGAATTTCTTATAAATATATGCAATATTCAAGAAGAAAATATAGCTTTTGTTAGATGATATAAAAAAACAATACCTTTCTTTAAAACAGTTTGGAAAAGATAATACAATACTAATAATTTTATTTTATTTACTAAAAAAAAGATAAACTTTGTCTGTAAGAATTATTTTAGAAAATAAGTATCAATATAATTTATAATCAAAAGTTGTTTATTAAAGTAATTTTAAGGAGTATGGGTCTTATAGCTTAGTGGTTAAGCTCCTATATTCTCCACAGTTAAGGTCAACAGTTCAAGTCTGGCTGAAGACAAAATTGAAAGATTTTAGCTTCTGTAACCTAATAAAGAGTCTGTAATTAAATGTGAAGCCCTGTAATTAAAGTCCAAATACAGTATAATGATGGAAATAAAAATTCTCAGAAGAAGACCCAATCATAGAATAGAGGCACTATATATAACAAGTAGTTGTTACAGAAGGTTATAGTTATAGAAGGATTGTGCATATAAGTTCTTTAGATTAGGACAACATTAACATCCTTATATCTTCTAATATAGGCAGTATTAACATTCCTGCATCTAACTTGTAGAGTACTTGCTTAAAAGGATAATTAACAAATTGTATAAATAAGTCTTAATTGAGATCCAAAAAAAGGATTTGATTGGAAGAGTAGTCTAAAACTAACTAAGACTGGAATGGTAAAAGAAGCAGTGAACATGAGGATGTACTGTAATAAAGAATTGGTTTAACCAAAAATTGGAAGTACCTCTGGCATAGCTGAATAATTTAATTATAGAAGAAAAGATCTTAAAGATAGATGTATAACTTTCTTATGCAATGTAAAAGTACCAAATTGGGTTCTGGTCGTACCTATATAGAAGTCTATAACAAACAAGACTAGAGATCAACCAACCAATATGAGATAAGATCTGCAAGATAGTATGGCATTACTGAAGTTAATGTAACTTTCTAGGAACCAAAATTGTCTTGCAGATATTGTTGAATAAGTTGAGAGCTTGCAATATATAGTAGTATAATATTACTAAAGGTAAAGGAACTCTCTAGATATAACCAGAATTGTCCTGTTTGTAAGTGCAACAAGTTTCAGTCTCTACTATAAAAGGAAGCACCATGTTGAAGAGTAAATGCAGCATCAAGTTACTATATGATATTAAGACCTGGGACATCTGCAAAAATGACAGTAGCAGATTTGGCTTGAGATATAGATTAGTTAAAAAGACTAATGGTAGCAGCAGATCTGACTTGAGATACAGGTTCATTGCAGATTCTGAACTATTATCAAAACACTTTAAAAAAATCAATAACAGATATATCAAAGATAAAAAAATCATAAGAATCAAAAATACCTGAGTAGAACCAATTTGGGAGTAGTATAGTAACGAAAAAGTAAAAAATGTAGAAAACAAGATAATACTAGATATAGTTAGATTAGGAGGCAGAAGAAACAAAACCAAATAAAACATATAAATAGGACATATGAGTATGATTTACAGAAGACAGTACTTTTGGCATTTGGAATACTATATTAAGTTCAGTAGGTATTCTTGTCTATGTAGTAGTTTAATATATGCTATAATTGTCAAGGTAACTGCATACAGACATGCAGCAAATATGTACTTAGATGCCATAAGAGTAACCAGGTAAAGTCAATAGTATAAAATTAGATAGTATATAGTACTAGTAATAATTGATCCTAAATGTAACTATAAATCTGTATTATATTAAAAATTAAAGCTAATAAACCAACTAGTATTGTCACCAAAGTTAAAAAAAAAAAAGTAATTTTAAGAAGACTATTTTTAGGTTTTTGATTCTAAAAATCTTAAGATGTATTTACAATATAAAAAAGAAGAAAAGTGTCTGTTATTTAATTAGATTTAGAAAATTTAGCAAGATTTATATATCTGTAAGCTAAATAACTAAATAGTTAAGCAACTAAGTAACTAAGCAACTAAGTAACTAAGTAACTAAGCATTAAGTAACTAAGCAACTAAATAACTAAGTGATTACTAAGTAACTAGAAGTTTCTAGTAACTAGTAACTTAGCAATTACTAAGTGACTAATTACTAAACAACTAAATAGTTAAGCAACTAAATAATTAAGTAACTAAGTAACTAAACAACTAAGTAACTAAGTAATTACTAAGTGACTAGAAAGCTTTAGTAACTACTACTAATAATAATACAATAATAAAAATAACTAATACTAACTAATAATAATAATAATAATAATAATAATAAAATAATAATAAATAATAAATATTCATTATATAACAATAAAGAAATATAGTAATTTAGTGACTCTCCTCTGTAGATCCCTCGACCAAAAATCAGTAAGAAGCAAAATATAGAAAATATCACAAAACATACTAAGAAACAACATTGAGACTATTAGTAAAAAAAAAAGATCCACAAAAGTTACACCTAGCTAAAGAACAAAATATAAATAGAAAAGCTTAAAGATAGCAGAGTTTGGAAAAATAAAAAAAATTTTTAACAAAAACAAAATTTTTTTTATAAATTTTGAGAAATCTCTGTGACTCCATTGCGCAAATCAATTAGGTTACACAGGAAATACAACAAAACAAGTAAGGTAAACAAACAAGCATATGTATAGAAATAGTTTATCAGAGCAAGTATATGACATAGAGACAGTTATATTAAACCAACTGACAAATAAAATAACAACAATTAGTATAAAAAAAATACATATAAAGTAAGACCTGAGAGTATATTAGAAAAGGTGTTAGAAAAATCAACAACACAAAGCTTACAAAGAGTCAGCAATGCAGAGCTAGTCAAAACACTAGAAACAACAGATGTTATAAAAACAAGAATAGACAGATATATAGCATTACTGTTTACAGCAGATGTAGCAGATATAGCAGCAGTAAGAGTATTAAGTGAAGCTATTGCATGAGTAGACAAAAGAAGTAAATTGATAGATTTCAGCTTTAAAATAAAGAATAGCTCACAACAGCAAAGAGAAAGAGAAACAAAAAACACAGTCTAGCCAGAAGAAATAGTTGAAACAAAAAAAAATAAAGAAAAAAAAAAATATGAAGAAGAATTCAAAAAACATAAAACAGGTAAGAAACAGATAGTAATAGATAAAAAACAAAAATATACAATGCAAGAACAAGATATAAAAGAAGCAAAAAGAGATGAAAAAACTTCACAACACATTTCAAGCCTAGTAAAAGCAGAAGAAAACAAAGAAAACAAAGAAGAAGATTTAATGATACTGCAAGGAGATGCAACAGAAGTATTACTAGAGCAAAGCATCTGAACACCAGACAACAGACCATGCAACAATGAAACACCAGTAACAGTAAGAATTCCTGTCTATAATGTTCCAAGTGGAACAAAGTTAGAAAGAACAGACATGGTAAAATGAATACTTAATACAAATAGACATAACACAAAAATTAAAAAAGTCTTTGTAAAAGGCAATAGTTAGATCGAAGTATTATTTGATTGCAAAAGAGAAAGAGAAGAAGCAATTAATCAAATAAAGTGAAAAGATAAAGAGTGGTTTAATTTAATTTCAGTCAAAACACAAAACCAAGCAGAAAGTAAGAAAGAACAAGATGAAACAATGAACGAATGCAAAATAAAAAATAAACAACAAAGAGAATGTAAAAGATCTAAAGACCTAAAATAAAAAGAGTCTAAATAAAAAGAAACACAACAAAGCAAAATAGAAAAGCAAGATGAGGCTAAAACAGAAGCAGAAAGATAGCAAGCAGAAAGACTAAAAAAAGTAGAAACAACAAAATTCTTAACAATTTGGGACTTACCATCAGATATTAATGAAAAAAAACTGAAATATATATGCAGAAGTATGAGAAATATATGTATAATACAAATCAAAAGTTCACAATACAAAGCACTAGCAGTTATAGTAGCAGATTATGGAGAAGAGAGAAACAACATATAGACATTACCTCTTAGTAACAATAAATTAGTAAGAGTAATAGAAGAAAATGAAGACTATATGCAAAGAAAGAAACAAAATTGTTTTACAGCAAAATTACTAGACATCTCTAAAGGAGCATCAGAAGTGCTTTTATTAAGATGTCTAAGGAATAAGGGAGCAAAGGTGGTATACATACTATTTAACAAAAATGGAAACCAAAAAAGTTTGCAATAATCACTTTTGCAAACACTCAAGAAGCAGAGACAGCTCAAACAACACCAATATAATACAACAACTATCAAGTAAGTTGGGAAAATTCTAGAAGAAGAAAAACTTATAAGAGAGAAGAGTCAAGAGGCAGAAGACAAGAAAGATCAAAGTCAAGCAATAAGAAGCAGTCAAAATACAAAAGACAAGAAGCATCGAGAATCAGAGACACAAGACATAAAACACCAATCAAGAAATATGAAGAAATAGAAAGTGACCCTCAGTTACAAAATATAAAAGCAAAGTTAGAAGATAAAAACACAAATATAAAGAAAGAAGCAGCAATAACAAAGAAAAAAAAAGCCAAAATAAATATACTAAATCAAGAAAGAATATTACTAGTAGAAAATGTCATGTCAAATATTAGAAAAACTAGATAAAATAGAAGAAATGCAGCTAGGGATGAGAGAAGATCCAGCAGATTGCTCCTAAAATACCTTAGTTGAGTTTAGAAATACAGATGAGAAGATTAAAGCCTTTCTACAAAAGAAAAGAAAAATGTTTGAAGAAAAAGAACAAGAAACATCTCTTTATCTAAAGAAAAAAAAGGTGACCAAAAAGGCTGATAATACAGAAGCAAAACAAAAACAACTGAAAGAAAAATGAAAAGAAGAAAGAAAAAAAATCAAAATAGCATATCATAATATTAATGACTTGAAGACCAAAGGTTGAAAACTCGAAAACTTATTGGACTGAGCAAAAAGAAAAGAAATTGCAATATTGGAAATTATAGAAATGAACTTTGCTAAAAGAGAAGGAAGGTTTTTAACATATATGGCAAACAAAAATTATATAAGATATTGGACAAATGCAGCAAAAAATAAAAAAAAAGGATTAGGTGTAGGAATTCTAATAGAAGAACAATAGAAAAAGCATGTAGATGCTGTCAAAAGAACAAATGAATACATCATAGAGATTACATTATACTTCAAGCAATTAGAGTTAGTGGTAATAGGAATTTATATATTACCAAATAACAAGATAATAGGAAGAATCATTTAGCAAAAGATTGTAGAAAGGATTACTAAACAGAAAAGACAAACACAATTTGTAATTATAAATGACTTTAATCATATAGTGAACAATGTAATAGACAGACAACACTCACAATTAGCAAATTTTAAAAGATTGCTAATCTTTAATTGGATGAAAAAGCAAAGCTTTATAGACATATATAGAAATATGCATTCAACAAGTCAAGAGTATACGTAGTCAAACAAGGAAGTTGCAACAAGAATTGACTATATTTGGGTATCAGAAGAACTGGCTTTGGGTTTGCAAAAGACAAATATTGAGGAAACAAAAGAAATTACAAAAAGCAATCATAAAATAATAATTGCAGAAATATGGATCAAATACATAATAGGGAAAAACAATAAAGCAGAAATTAAAAAAAAAGAACAATCAAGAACATTATATTTATATAATTAGGCAAAGTCAGAGGATTGGAAAAATTATGCACAAGAATTACAAAGGTGATTAGTAACAAAAGAAAACTTAAAAGATATTCAAACAGAAGTGCAAGACAAGAAAAAACAGTTAAACAAGATAAACAGTATATGGGATATAAAAGAAAAAGCAATTATTACTGCAGCAAATAAGCATATATCTAAAAAAAGAATATATAATATAGTGGCAAATAGAAGAACTAGCTAAAAAGCACAACAACAAGAAAAAAATATCATAAAGCTGCAAAGATTAATTAAATATACAAAGATGAAGAAAAACCAAGAAGTAACAGAAAAAAAAAGAATTGAAACAAATAAGCAATTAAAAGCACTAGGCAACAAAGCAGGAACAAAACTGCCAAAATTACAAAAGTACTAGTTACATGCCTAGATAGAAGACATAAAAAGTTGGCAGAAGATCTTACAAAAAAGAAAAAAAAAGAACTGAGAACAAATGCAAAGAAGGCAAATAGAAAAAAATATAAATAAACAATGTGAAATAATCAAAACAAACCAAGAAAAAATGCTTGCTAGCCTTTTAAATAAATTATACAAAAAGATATTGCTTGATAGGTTTATTAAGCAAGTAGAAGAGAAGACATATCTAATAATGAAGCTAGAAAAGATTAAGACAAATATAGCAGAACATTATAAATTGCAGTTTAGAAAAAAAAACACTAAACTAGAAACAATGACAAAAAAGTGGAAAGAGATATACAAACTAAGAGAAAGCATTAGAGAGAAATAGTATGCAAAACTCAAAGAAAAAATTAAAAAAAAAGAATGAGAAGAAACACTAAGAGAGTTAAAGACAGAAACAGCTCCTGGCATCTCAGATATAAGCTATATACTAATCAAAAGAGCAGGAATGAAAATACAAAAAATCTTCAGAAGTCTTGCAGACCTATGCTTAGAAGTAGGAGAAATCTCAATAAAGTGAAAATAGCACAAGTTTATCTGATACCAAAAGATATAAAGTAGTGATATAATTTAAACAACATCTGCCTGATAGCACTAATTGAGATATTTAGAAAAGTTGTTACAAAGGTAATAATGAAAAGGCTTGCCAAAATATTTATGGAAAGAGAAATACTTAAAGGACCAAACTTTGCAGATCTTACAGGAAACTCAACAGAGTAACCAGTACAAATTTTGAACATAATAATGGAAAAAGCAAAAGAAAAAGATAAAGAATATAGATACTGTTGTAGGATATAAAGAAGGCATTTGACTCAGTTCTTTTCAAAAGTCTTAAACTAGCATTGCAAAGAATTAAAATATCCAGAAAAACAATTAAATATATATTGAAACTTTTTTATAAGAGACAACTAAGAATAATTACAGCATATGGCCTAACAGAAAAACTAATAGCAAAAGATAGAATAGACCAAGATGAGGTAATCTCACTACTAATATAGCATCTCTTTTATAACCTATTACTAGAAAGAATCCAAGAAGATAAAGAGGTAGAGTATACAGTTAAGCAACAAATACAAATAGGTATGCAATACAACAATATTACAAAATATTGTCAAGCAGCAATTGCATATACAGATGATATAATATAGATTGCAAATAGTAAAAAACAACTATTAAAGATCTTAAAAATAGCTAAAGAGTTCTTTGAAATGAATGATATAAAAATAAATAAATCAAAGTCAAAACTGATAATAATGAATTCAAAAATCAAGAAAAAGAAAAGGGTAGTAATATATAGAAAAAGCAAGATAATAAAAGAACCAAAACACAAAATAGTTCACTTATTAGAAATATGGTTAAACAGCAGAATGTGAGAAATGCAAGTAAAGAAGAAGGCAAAAGAGATAGTAAGCCAAACTATAAGAGATTTAAAGTACAAAAAAATAATGATAAGCCAGATTGCATATATAAACAATATGGTAATAATACCTAAACTAAGTTATATATTACAGCTAACGAAGCTGTTAGACAGAAGTCTAAATGAAATACATTAACCAATAATAAGTCTGACAAAACAAAAAGGCAGTCTACAAAAAATAGTAAAAAACTGTATAATAGAGTATAAAGATCTTGACAGCTGTAGAACATTGTAACAAAAGTTAATTATAAAGCAAGTGAGTGGCCTTATAGCAAGGCTGAACAGACAAGACAGTCTCAAACAATTAACAAGACTAAAAATAACACAAGGCTGTCAAAGAGCAGACTTAGCAGAAGATATATGGAAGACAAAAGAGTGACCAGAAACTAAAACAAATTTGAAGAATAACTTAGCATGCCTTATAATACTCAAAGCAAAAAAGCTAAAAATAAATGTTAGAACAGAAACTGAACTATAGACAATGCCTAGATATAGTACCAAAATACAAGAACTAGTAGATGCACAATTGTAGAAAAAAAGTGCATTAAAGTAAATAAAGCTGGTCTAATATATCTAAATTAACTACTCGATACAAGAAGAGAAAAACTAATCATATAGCAACAATTAAAAAGCTATCAAGGCCAATTGAATTAAGGAAAAAAGACAGAATGGTTCAAGATAATTGAATTAAAAGTGCTTAATAGCCAAGAAAGTAGAGTAGTGCAAAGATACTTTAAGACTGATAAACAAAATACTCAGACAATGCAAGTCAAATAGGAACAAATATCAGAAAATAAAAGAAGAAAAGAATGGATAGTATATAGTACATAAGATTACAGACAACTTGGAAAAGTAGTTAAAAAGAAAAAGAAAAAAGTTTTAATTGAACATTGGCAAATGAAATGCAAAGAGAACAAAGTAGCAACCAAGATTAAAAGATGTGAAGAGTGTATAAGGAAAGAAGGACAGATAGAAAACAGTTGCCAGCAATAGATAAGTAAGAGCAGCAATCAAATTAAGATAATAGTAGACCAAATAACAAAAAAACAGAAACAAGCAAATCAAAAATAAGTGAATGCAAATTAAGAGGTCTTATAATAATAAAGGAACTAGAGATAGAAATTATTAAACAACAAAAATTAGAAGAAAATATTAGTCAAAAAATAATAGAAGTCCTAAAAAGAAATATTATAAAAAACAAGAGCAAATATATAATATATACTGATAGTGCAACTAATGGGAAAGACAGTAAAAAGCTAATAGTTAAGAACAGTATAGGTATAAGATAGGTCCAAACAAATGAAACACAAGAATAGCCAGAAGAAGAATTAATACTTGGACTTGAAGAATGGCAAACATCGATGATAGCAGAGTTTGTAGCAATTTGGGCAGCAATCTTAACAATACTAAAAGAAAAACAAATTGAGATATATACTGATAGTAATGCTGCAATAAGAATCATTAGTAGGAGTCTAGAACAAGCTAACAGAAACAAGATTATTAAAAAGAAAAATGCAATATGGATAATGAAGATTAAAGACTTTGTCAAAATAAAAAACATTAGATAGATTTAAAGTTAAAAGTTATAGTAAAAATAGATAGAATGATAAAACCAATAGTTTAGCAAAGAAAAGAACAATGAGTAGAAAAATAATACAGACTGAAAAGTCAGTTGTAAAGAGATAGAGTACTGCCTAGAATAGAAAAACAGACTGACTGACATACTAGCCAGACTGCTTTGCAAGTTAGTAGTGAATGCAATAATAAAAGCAGAATAGAAAAAAACAAAAGCAGTTAAAGGTTTAGAGCCAGAAGCAGAAACTGCAATTTACAATTGGACTTATTTTTGGAAAAGACTAAAAATAACCAAGGGAATACATTATACAACAAGAAGAAGCAGCTCCAGAAAAAGTGCATTTATTAACTGCATAATAGATAACTTCTAACTCTAGAAGAACTCAACAGAAAAAGCCCAGATATATACACAACAATAGAATACCAAGTATGCCAAGATAAAGTAAAAAAAATGCAAGCATACTTAGCAGCATGCAAGGGGCAAAGAAATCTCTAAAAGAGAATCCAAAAAGTGATTATTGCAACAGCATAAAAGAAATTAAAAGAAGAAGAAAAAACCTGAATCCCCACATATGTTATATACAGTGCTTTTTGGAAAAACAGAAATAGAAGAAATCAAAATAAGAGAAGTACTAATAAAAGGTCTAATCCCAAAAGAAACGCAAGACAAACTGGCACAGCTCTTAAATTTAAAATCAAGATAGCAATTTGCAAATGCAGTAGCAATAATGGCCTAGGACACATTTTATGAACAAGTATAGAGAATATGTTGTGAAAAAATTATTAAATATGAGAAAAAAATTGGAATAACAAGTAAAATTAAAAGGAAAAAAAGGTGAAAAGCTAAAGGAACTAAGAAAATAAGAAAAGGTAAATCAAGAAAAAATAGAAGAAAAAAAAGAAGAAATAAGAAAAAGAGAAAAGCAATTTGAAAAGAAAATAATAAAGACAATGTTGAAGCTTGTTATGGAAGGAAGAAGACCCTTCTATTATAGACTTTAAGTAGTCAAACAAGCAGCTTACTTCTGCTCAAAGTAATGTGACGGGTTGCATTTAGGTATTAGCAAGGTGGCCAGATGATGCTAGACTTAGATATTAGGAATATTTATGTAGTTATAAGTATAATTACAAAAGCTTAATAAAGTACTAGCATGACTGCTTATAAGAAAAAAAAAATTATGTAGTAACTTAGTAAAATAAATAAGTTGTTAACCTTTCAAGTAATATATAATAAGTTTAAAAACTATCAACAATAAAAATTTGAATAATCATTTATATAATATATAAATAATATTATAGTAACAGCATTCTGTTGATTAGTTGAAATAAGATATTTGTAACTATGATTACATCAGCATAACTGGCAAGTCATAAAGCATTTGTGTAACTAGTTATATAGAAAAATGCAAATCAGTAATAGGCAATGCAAATCTAAGATAAGTTCTTGTAATTGTATAAATCTATAGAACTAAAATGTCAAAGCTTACTTAGAAAGGCACAAATAGAAAGTTAGTATGAATTTTTAATAATACTACTATAAAAGATAGATCTAAAAAATAGATACCAATGTGAAGAAATTAGGTAAGCAAGAATCTTAAATAAAAGATACTACCAACCAGACTATTAGTAGTTTTAAACTAAAGAAAAAGAATATTAGATGTCATAATCTCAGTATACTAAAAACAGATCACAGTCTTTCTAAACTATTTGAATTTGAAGTCTAATGCCAAAAGCAAGATATTTTATAAGTACTAGGAATATGCTATAAAGTAGGTACTAGAGTCTAAATAAAATTTGCAAGAATGAGTCCTATTAACAAGAACTAAATATAAGTAATTAGTTAGCAAAAGGGTCTTCTAGAGTTTTACAGTCAGATAATATACTCTTAAATATATTTTTTAATCTGTAAAGCAGGCAAATTTGCCTGCTAACTTATTTAATATTTTTTACAATTAAATAAAAATTTTAAATATTTGATTTTAATAATTTTTTTTTTTTAATTTAAGCAGTTATGTTAGTACTTTATTAAAACTCTTAAAATTACTTTTGCAATTACATAGATTTATCTAACAACTAAGTCTAGCATCACCTGACTACTCTAAAAGTATCTAAGTGCAACCTGCTACACTACTTCAAACAGAAGTAAACTACCTGTTTAACTATTTAAAGTCTATAATAAAAGGTCTTTTCTCTTTTATGACAAGCTTCAATATTATTTTTCTAGTTTCTTTATTAATTCTATTCTTTTTCTCTTTCACTTGCTTTTTTTTTTCTTTGATCTTTTGCTAATTTGCCTTTTCTTTCTTCTTTGGATTCTTCTTTTTTACCTTTTTTTTCTTCATTTTGTTTGTTATACCTTCTTTTTTCTCCTATTTATTGACCTTTTTATACTATATCTTTCAAACTTGTTTATAAAACATGTTTCATGCTGTTTTTGCTATTGTCTTTATAAACTGCTATCTTGTCTTTGTACTTAGAAGCTGTGTTAGTCTATCTTGTATCTTTTTTAAAATTAAGTCTTTGATTAAAGCTTTTCTTATTTCTACTTTTTTTGCTTCAATTTTTCTGAAAAGTGCTATATATAGTATATATAAAAGAATATAGGTTTTTTCCTTTTCTTTTAACCTTTTTCAGGCTGTTGTGATAGTTACTTTTTGAATTTGTTTCTAAAGGCTTTGTTGTCCTTTGCATGATGCTAAATATGACTGTATTTCTTTAACTTTATCTTGATATATTTAGCACTTTGTTGTTGTATATACATCTGGCCTTCTTCTGTTAAGTTCTTTTAAGGTCAGAAGTTTATTTATCATACACTTTATAAATGTACATCTTCTTGTACTATTTTTTCTTATTGTGCAATATGCTTCTTTAGTTATTTTTAGTCTTTTTCAAAATTGCATCCAGTTATAATCATGATATCTGTTTTTGGTTTTAACTTTCTGATTGTTTTTGTTTGTTTTTTTATTTTGCTCTTAATCTTGTATTTGTTACCAATTTGTATAACAATTTTGCTAGTATATTAGTTTGTCTGTTTTTCTACTTTAGGCAGTATTTTATCTCATTACAACTGACTTTTTCTATTTGTATTACTTTTTTACTTATTGTTCTCTTTTTTGTAAAACTATTAGTCTTGTTATTTTACTTGTTCTTGCTATAACTTTTAACTTTTACTAACTCTATCTGTATTCTTTTTGTGTTAACAAGATCTATAAATTTTTTTTTTTTGAAGTTAAGATGAGGTTTTGCTTATATCTTTATTAATTTGTTAAAGATGCCTTCAGGAGCTTCTCTGAATATAAATTACAAAATCTATTTCAATTACAAATTTGTTACAAGAGTAAAGCTCAGACTATAGAGAGAAACTAACTGTTATCAATCTAATTTATCTGCAATCTAACCCTACTAAAGTGGTTAAAACTCATCTAGATTTGATAGTATAAAATTTTGTTTGTAGGGTAACTATAAAGTACCCAATAGTTAAGCTATAAATTAATTTTATATAAAGCATGACCAAGCGGTAGGCAGATATTTGGATCAATGTGTTTAAGCTTGATAGTCCATATAGATTGCAAGTTGTACTATATAATTGATGCTGTTGACATGATATATATCATTGTGGTTGATTCATGTAGGTTTTCTTTGTTGATTTTTGGTATATTGTAGAATGTTGTTATTTTTTTTTCATTATGCCAGTTTTGTACAATATGGTTTTTATATTTGTTCATAAACTTTTTGAGACAGCTTATGTAGAAGTTTTGTAATAATATTTTTTGCTTCTGTTTGTAATTGAGTAAATGATCTAATTAATAAAATAAGACTAGTAGGCACATATTCTTGTAATGTTGTATAAATGTTAGGTTGTTACAAAATTATGTTACTAAAAGAAAGGCTATTGTGTTATAAAAGTATTTCTTGTAGTTTATTAATTTGAGCGTTAGTAATATCAGTAATATAAGTAGTTGTTTTTGTTATTGTTTCTTGAATAAGATTAGTAAGGAGTATAGAGTTTGAACAAAGAATCCAATGTAGTGAGTGTTCTGGTATATAACATGTAATACAGCTATTGCTAGTAATTGCTTCTGAGTATAAGTTGTAAAGATGAAAAAGAGTAGGTAGTATGTTAAGTTGTAGTTTAATTTTAAAGAATTTACTATTGCTAAGTGTAAAGTTTGTATATGAGCTAGTTTTGTTAATTTTGTTATTTAGGTATAACCAAGTTGCTTTTTAGTTAATTTGTAGAGATAAAGGAATAATGTTGTTCATCCAATTTTGAGATGACTACATAGCTATTATGTATGTGTTGCAGATATTTTGATTGCTTGTCAGATAGGTTGTTCAATAGTATATTGGTTATATTATATAGTATATAAAGTATTATAAATGTTGTTGTATTGTATATCTAAAAAATTTGTTAAGTTGTGGTTTAATACAAGCTTATCTGCTTTATTATTGAATATGTTGTTTTCATAAGCTGGCTTTGTGAAATGTGATGTTGTATATATATAATTTAATTAAGTTGATAATTGTGTACTATATTGGCTAATAGTTATAAGAATATTGTTTATATTTTAGTATTATGTTATTAGTGATTTTGTTAAATTTAGAGATTATGGATTATAAGTCAGTATAGATTTAGATATTGCTATTTCGAAGGCATGTGCATATAGCTGTTAGAATAGTTACTAACTTAGCTTTGTATGATGATGGCCAGAATTTAATTTGAGAAGAATAAGTTTTAATAATAGTATTGTTATATAATTGTATCTATCTAATATTTATTAAATATTTATCAGTAGTAATATTGGTAACAAATTCATCAATATAAAAAGTAAAATTGGTACGTTGAGTATTTTTGTTTGCAATTTGTTGTAATTTGATAGAAAATGAATTGGTATAAAAAATAAGAAAGATTGGATCTTGTAATAAGGTAATAAACACACTCTCCCCGCTGATCCTCAATTCCAAAACAAGAAAAAACAAAATACAAAAATAACAGAAAAACTGGCTAGCAAACACTCTTTAGGTGGCTAACAAAAAAGCTGTATTAGAAGAAAATACATATAATATAGTAGAGATTAGAAGACAAAGAAAGTTGCACCAAGCTAGTAAAACGAAACAGCAACTTTTTTGACAAGAAAATTTGAATTTTTGGAGAATTGGCATTACCCTGAAAAAATGGAAACAAAACACATAATAACTGTAACAACAACAAACAACAACAAATAAACAAGCCTTGTACCAAATTAGGAAACAGTAAGCAGTACAATAGAATTAGTAATGTAGTACTAACAACATACTAACAAATATTACAAAGCTCAATTCTAGATACTGACTAACCAAAAAAGAAAGATCCTGATCCAAATTTAGAGTACAAACTAATGAATGAAAATTGCAACGCAGATATCATATTTTATATTAGAGGAATAAGGGATAAAAATCGAAGACATGTAGACTGTAGAATTTTGGACCAAGTCTTTAAAACTCCTACACAGAACCCAAGTAGTATAAAGCACATTGCTAAAGAATTGGCAATATATGACCCAAAACATATTATGCCTCAGAATATATTAGTATATAGTCAAATACTAGAAACATTAAGAATAGCAAAAATAGGCTGGCTCAAAGAAGAAATAATCGATAAGTAGGCAGAAAAGCTTAGATCAATAAGCTTCAATCCAGAATCCTTCGAATATAATACGAACGTAAACAAAAAACCAATACACCAAGAAGAAAAAAGAACAAATAAGGAGCAAGGGCTGAAATCATTAGAAGAACATATGAAAGATCTCAGCATTACTACACCACATCACCAAGACACAAGTATGGAAATAGAAGAACAAAAGGAAGAACTATTTGATGAAAAAACTAACACCTCATTTTCTGCAAGTACAATTAAGCATAGTCGATGGTCTTTAGAAAACAGGATATGCAACAAGAACAAGTTCTTCAAGGCAAATATGCCAACATATGCTTTGCTAGGTGAATCCAAAGAAGAAAGAATAAAGTATGTTCAGTGGATTCTAGAGAATAATCATTATATTAAAACAATTAAAGAAGTATTTAAAAATGGAAACAATTAAATAGAAGTAGATTTTGATTGTGAATATAGTAGAGATGCGGTGATGGACAGAATCAAAAAGAAAGAAGGTGAATGGCTCAAACCCATTTCAGAAGAGAATAAAAATAGAAACCAAAAAACAGAACAGCAAGAGAAACACAATATTAATAAAGAAGAAGAAAAAGATATAAAACAAACAAGAGAAAATAAAGAATCAAGAAGAACAGAAGAAGCAAAAAAACAAGAAAAGAAAAAAGAAGAAAAGCATGTTATAGAGAAAAGCAGTTTAATAGGAAATAGTAAAGATGAAGACAAAGAAAAAGGAAAAGAACTGCAAGAGAGAAAACAAATAACCATATGAGATTTATCACCAAATATTAATAAAAAAGAAATCAAATATATGTGCAGAAAATTCAAGAACTTGAACATTGTACGAGTCAAAAGATCACTATACAAGGCACTGACAGTAATAGAAGCAAGCATAAAGAAAGAAGAAAGCATTTCATAGGTGCTACCACTTGGCAACAACAAATTAGCATATATAACAATTGGAGATAAAGATTATAACCAAAGAAACAAGCAAGGACAGTACACAGCCAAATTACTAGACATTCTAAGAGAAGCCTCAGAAGTATTGCTACTATGATGCTTAAAGAATAAAGATGCAAAAGCAGTATACATCCTATATAACAGAAATGGAAATCAAAGGAAGTTTGCAATAATCATGTTTGAGAATGCTCTGGTGGCAGAAGAAGCTCAAACAACACTAATATAGTATAACAACCACCGAGTGAGTTGGAAAAATTCCAGAAAGAAGAAAGTACAAGAAAGGAATGAATCAAGAGAAAGGAAACAAAAAAGATCAAAAGTAGATAGCAAACGACAAGAAACACCAAGAACTAAAAACATAATGCAAGAAAGGCCAAATAAAAAATATAATGAAATAAGCTTAGACCCACAAATATAAAATATAGAAGAATGGCTAGAAGATAGAAATGCTAACATAGAAGTAAAAGAAGACGATGTAAAAGAAAGAAAAATCAAAGCAGTTCTGCAAAACCAAATAAGAACAGTACAAGTAAAAGATGTATTGTGTCAAATTTTGGATAGGCTAGACAAAATTGAAGAAATGCAACTAGGTATAAGAAGTGGCCTAGCTGATCGCTCCTAAGGGCACTACAGTTGAACCAATGAATATTGACAAGGAGATTGAAGAGTTTTTACAAAATAAAAAGAAGGTGTTTAAAAAAAAGAAAAGAAGTTGAGACTCTTTGTCAAGAAGGGAAAGTATATGATAGAAAAGGAAAAGAACCCAAGAGTGCAGAAACGAAATACAAGCCACTTAAAGAAAAATAGAAAGGGTAAAAGAAAGAAATAAAACTAGCATGTCACAATGTGAATGGACTCAAGACCAAGGATTAAAAACTGGAAAACTTGCTCAGCTAGGCAGAAGAAGAGAAAATTACAATACTAGGAATTACAGAAACAAACCTTACAGAAAGGGAAGAAAAGTTTCTAACATATGTGACAGGCAAAAGATATGTAGGGTTTTGAACAAACACAGCTGAAAATAAGAAGAAAGGCTTGGGCATTGGAATTATAGTTGATGAACAATGGGAAAAGCACATAGGTGCAGTTAAAAAAATAAGTGAATATATGATAGAGATTATACTATACTTTAAACAATTAGAATTAGTTGTAATCACAGCAT
>CAJVQA010001332.1:0-26155 GCA_910591915.1 Cetraspora pellucida | reverse complement strand
CTTCTTTTCTTTTATTTTATTTTCCTTTAAATAAAAGATCTTTCACTCGACCTTCATCACTTTAAAATTTGCTACAGCTTGATAGTTTTTAGTAAATTTTATTATACTACCAAAAGAGAAGCCTAGCAAAATTATTGTCTTAACCAGACATATCTATTGCAAGCATTACAGAAACTAAAATTTTTAACAATACTAACCTTTTCTTTTGCAATAATAACTTCTTTATCTATTATTGGTCTAACTCTCTTACTTTTATTGAAGACACTGCTATTATGATTTGCAATCATCTTAAACCTCATATTCACAGTATTTATACCCTTTTTAGAGATGTTATAGCACTTGATATTTTTTTAAAGTAATATTAAGCTTCGCATTATTTCAGTATATTTGTTATCAACTGATATTTTACTCATAATCAAACTCAAAATACTGTTATTAACTGGATTCAACAAGTCTCTTAACTTCATATTCACTCTATTATTCTTGATAATTTTAATACACAAGATAATATTTATAGTTCTTTTTCTAAATACAAACTCATTAACTTTCTTAACAATACCAATATGTATGATATTGGGGCTCATCTTAACAACAAACACTTCATCTGAACTAACAATACTAGCAGTAGTTATATTAACTACATTTGGACTGACTAATTTAACTTACAATTTCTTTTTTCTTATAGTCTTGATAACAGCCAAACCTCAATCTCTAGTAATCATTTAATTCTTTCTTTCATATAAATATTTACACATGCTTATAGCAAACCCTTATATAAACATACTAGTATTAGTCACCATATCTTCAATTACAAGACTATGTCTACAGAGAACTGGAAATCCTTTGCAGATACTTTATCCCAATAACTCTTACTACACAAAACTCTTGCCAATAGTGCAACTAATAAAAGCATTAAAACAACTTAGCACAAAATTCAAAGTGCTATTATTTACTCTGCTACCTATATTATCTCTAATAAGGTTTCTTATAAACATAGCTACAACCACCAATATTCATCTTACAATACTCTTTTACATCTATTATTTAAAAAACTTGGTCATATTATCAAACTTGTTAAAAAACTCATCCAACATTCTGACATTTCTAATATCAATCAAAACATCTTTTACATTAACAAACAGTCTCAATATGACCTTTAACCACTTAACTCTACTAATCTATCTTGTACTCAACTATGACTTCAACATGCTTACTCTATCTGAAAACAACTCTTTTATGCTTATTATCTTGAAAACTCTTTTTTACTTTAATAACAAATTAACAAAGCTATTGACAAAAGATGTGTTACTTTTACAACACATCCTACTCAAGCTATTAACAGCATCCTTAACCTTACCATTAACATGTCCATTTCTCTAATACAAAACTGTCTAATAAGCATATAACTGACCTACTACTCATTAAAGCATGTCCAATCATATTTTCATAACTGAACTGCATTTAGACCTATTGATGAAAATCTTTTTAATACCTTTTGATAACAATACTATCTCCTATTGCCTTATATCAATCCAACCTAATACTAATTTCTGAACTCTCCTATTACAAATGAAGAACTTTTTCAAACTTTTACTTAGCTTCCTAACAACAAAGCCTGTGGTTTTACAGGCATTAGTTATGAAATGCTTAAATATATTATCTCTGAATGCATTTCTGCTATTACTAGTCTCTTTAACTGTTGTCTTCTTGAAAACAGAATCTCTAAATAATGGAAACATAGCAAAATTTATTCTATTCCCAAATGTAACTCTTTTGATGATGATCTTAATCTTACTTGACCTATTAGTCTTGTTGAACATATTTGTAAACTATATATCAAAATTCTTACAAACAGACTAAGTACTATATTTACTTCTAATCCTATTCTCTCACCTTTTAATTATGCTGCACTTTCTTTTTTTTTTTTTTTTTTTTTTTTTTTTTTTATAGAGTGAGGCCTGGCCTCAGTCTTTATTGAACAATTTGGTATTATATTAATTAAAACATTTTATATAAATTATTACAGGGACCTATAGCTAGGACTAATTTATCATTAGCCCAAAACTCTACTAAAGTAGACTATCAGATCTCTTCTAGGTTTAGTGTTGTCTTATAGCTTATTTTAAGCATTGCACCAATATATATATTTTATAAAGACCTGTTTTTTACTATTATAAGTTAATTGATATATGTATAAATAGCTATTGCTATTACTAATTTTATTAATAACTAGGTTGGCAATATTTAAATTTTTGTTCTGCTCAGTATCAATAAGAGTTTTATTAATCGATTTTGAATTAATATTAAATTCAAGTTGAAATCTTATTTGTTCTTCAAAATTATCATTTACATCTTTATTGCTTAAAAATGCATTATAAATATGATCTGTAATATTAAAGTGATCAAAACCATTTTTCTTTTCTATTATAAAATTGTTGATTTCTTGTCTTATTTATTTTTTTGCTTGTAATTTACTATTATGACAAGTTTTGCAACTAGAATAAGTCTCTTTATTATTAAAAATATCTTCAAGTAGTCTGTACAATTTCATTTTATATATTTTTGTTTTAACTAAAGCACTATTAATTGTTTTTTTATTGCACAAGTAAATTTTAAGAAAGAAAAAATTTGTACTATATTATAAATAAAGACAATTAGTAATTAGCTTAAAAATTTATATAATCATAATTAAAATTATAATATATAACAATATAAATCAAAAAATCTCATGACTGCTTCCTTGATTGTTAGTTATACTAGTATTTTTTCTATATTAATTAATTGAAAATAAGGTTTTAATTAATTAAAAATCAAAAAAATTGATCAAGTAAAATGCTACTTTATTAAAAAAAGTTTGAATATGCAAACTATCTTTATATTTCATAGATTAATACTAATTGGCTAAAACTGCTTATTAATTGAGTAAAAAAAGAGTTTGTTCAATACTTTGCTTTACTTTATAGATCTTTGATAAAATTATAATTATCAAAAAATTATTACATTACTTTTTATATTCAAAACTCTTAATGCTATAAAAAATCTAAAAAAATTCAAAAAGCAAATCTTGTTAAGATTTATTATCTTTTAGCTTTTATATCAAATATGGCAATTCTATATATATATTTTTTATCTAATATAAACACTTAATGCAAACAAAGCTTAAAAATAAATAGATTCTAGTTAGATTTTTTCTATATTTAACAGATGAAGAAAGTTATAATTTATTATAATAGCATTTTTATATTACTTTTATAACTTTTAACTATATTATTAGATGATTAGAAAATTATTCATTTTTTTCAAAATTTCTTAATACAACACTTATATAGAAGCAAATTGCTATTATATTATAATGATTTGTAAATAGAGCAACTTATAATTAGTCAAAGATTAGTATGCTATTTTAAGAATCAGTTCTTAAAAACATTATTAGATATAAAAAAAGATCAAATAATGTGATTACAAGGCACTTAATTAACTGCAATAATACATGAATTTAAATATAAAAAAACTGGTTTCAAAAACTATAAGTTATTTAATGTTATCAAAATTCTAAATAGGTCATATATACTAATTCATTCTTCTAAAAAGAGTGTGCAATTTGCAAATTATAAAAGTTTTTATTTAATTAATATTCTTAGAATAATAATGTTCAGAAATATTTTATTTATATAGATGTAAAAAAAATAGATTATAATATAATTTATTATAATTAATTTTTATTTTATTTTATTTTTATTTTTTATTTTTTTTATTTCTTTGACAGCCTTGTTGAAGCTTTAATACAAAATTTTATTAACTGAAACATTATCTATTTCTAGTAATCTACCTTTTGAAATTGCAAGCCCATCATCATTCAAGTACAGAAACTGCACCTAAATGCAACTCATATACCAATCTATTTTTAGATTAGAAAACTTTGTTAGCTCTGTCAAGAACTGAACCAGAATGAATTATTTTCATTTTGTATTATTTTATCAACCCCTTATATAAACAACTACCTATGCTCTATCTCACTTTGTTTTTTTTTTATTTTAACTTTATTTGCTAATACTTTTTTACTTTTAACTTTCTTTGTACTGCATTTTTCATTTTTAACTGCCTTGACTCTTCTTTGTTTTAATTTCAGTGTTATTCTATTCTCTTTCTCCTATTTGACTACTGTTCTACACCTTTACCAAATTTCTTCTCTGAACATCTTTTCTACAATCTTAATATATAATTTAATACGCTGCTTTACACTTTTATATAAAACTTGTTTAGCATACAACTTCTTAAACACACTCTCAACTGTTAAGCCATATATGCATATTTCTCTATGTTTAATTTTATCTATTTCAGTTTTATCACTAATGTTCTTTTTAGATCAATTCTTGTAAGCTTGCTCTTGTCTAACTTGTTAAACTTTTTCTATACTAACCAATATGCTAACTCTTCAATATTATTCTAATAATCCTCATATTTTTTACAGCTAAGCACATGTCTTAATGATTCTTTCTCTGTCTTGTACTCTTTATATACATCTAACTTATACAAGTCTAATGTTCTTTTCTTTAATACATTAAGTACTGGTAAACTATTAGTAATATACTTAATTTTAAATAAGATTTTCTTACTCTCTTCTAAAGATTTATACTTATTTTCTTTAACTTTCTGTTTTCCTTCTACAGCTGTCTCTAATATTATTGTGCTTCTGCATCTAATTTTAACTCTTTTATTGCATTTAAGCATCACTACTCAGCATCATTTATTATATTTGTTAATATATTGACAAACTTTCTCATTAGTATCTCTACTACTGATTTTTTTCAAAATAATGCATATAGAAAACTTAAATTTTTTCAAGTTTCAAGTTTGTATTCTCACTCTTTATATATCCTTTTTTGCAAGTTTATTGGCTCTCTCATTTTATATTACTCTACTATGTGCTTTAAGTTTAACTAATATTAATCTTATATTCTTTAACTTGCATATTTCTTTAATCTTTGTAACTAATCTAAAGTTCTTACTCTTATCCTACACTTTAATATTACATAGTGGTTCCACACTTTTCAGACTTGCAATTGCTGCTGCACTATCTAATTTAATGACTACCTTACTATTACATGCTACACTAATACTACCATCTACATTGCAGCTAATTCTGCCTTTGTAGATAATAGCTATTTTGTTACTCTAATTCTTTCTTCTATTATTAATCTATTCTCATCTTTACTAACCTGTATCCAACTTGCACTCATTTTGCACTTCTTTCTCTCTTTTACTAATAACCTATCTGTATAAAAGTTGTAGTTTATACATTCTACTTTCATGTTTTTTTTCTATTGCTCCAATAGCAAGGTTTTTAAGCTACTATTAAATTCTTGCATCTTTATCAAACTAATCTCATGTGTATATATTCTTATTTCTTTATTTATAACTTTTTTTTTATTATTGAAACTATCTTTTATATGGCTCTTTTTATATTTATTAATTTTTTCTAACAAAACTAAAATTTTCTGTTTGTTCTTTTGTCTTATTTCTGGCAGCATACTAGCTATTTCTTTTTTTAATCCAATGCTAACAACTGCTTATACTATTTCTATTATCTAAATTGCACTTTTTACATTCTACAAGCACTGTAATAATTTTTATCTTTAATCTTAGATGTATTCTAGTAATTTATAAGTACATCTTTTTTTCTTTTTTTAACTACTTTGTTTATGCCTATTATTGAATCTATATTTTTTTTATTTAGTAGCATCCATTTATGCCTTCTCTTATCTTGTGTTAGCTTTATGTAGATTACATTGACATGGTGTTTGTGCCTTGTGTTTGAAATTCTGCTCAGACTGTTCTATCATCTTGATTACTTAACATTTTCTTTTTAATTTTTGCAAACCACTTTGCTTTTCATCCTTTTTGTATACTTGTTTATAATACTTTAAACTTCTTTCATGCAATCATTTTCTTGCTATCTTGATTAATTAACTGTTGTATAAAAAATATTTTATACTTCATCAACCTTCTACATGCCATTTTAAATATTTCTTTTTCTATCAAACTATGTATAGTTTTTACTTATATTGTAAACCTGCCAAAGACTACCTTCTGCATTTACCATTACACCTATTTTATTTGCTTTAAGTATAACTAGATATTCCAAATTATTTTTTCAAATTCTCTTTAAGTTACTTACCAAAGCTGTATCTAATTCTTTTGATATTAATTCTGCCAAAGCAAAGTTTTGTTTTATTTGTATTCTTGTTATTTTACCAATCTGATCTAACTTATTTAGTTTTCTTTGCACTGATACTAACTGATTATTAAATATTTCTTGACACAATATTTTACATCTTTCTAAACTTTAATGCATAATTGCACTATTTTCTGTAGTTGATAACAGACCTATTTTGTTTTTGATCAGCCTAATTACTAGTTGATATAAATGATTTAGCTGCCCTTTAGATGTCTTTATAATTTGCAATATATATATTAGTTTTGGTATTATATATATATTATTAATGTATATTAACTGACTAATAATTAACTTCTTAAACTGTAAGCTTTATATAAACTGTTGTATAATACTTTTCATTCTTTTAATAACTAAACTTTTATTTACTACTATACTTAACCACACTCTAGATTCTTGATAATGCATGCTTCTTTTTAATCTATAGTTAAAAATTATTTATTATAACAGACTTCTTCTTTTTTCTATATATGGTTAACTACCAACAGCTTTGACTTGGCATTATTGATTTGAATGTTATTAAATTTAAAGAACTTTTGTAAAATTTAAATGATTCTTGTATCTTTTTTCTGCTCTTTGTCTACTAGACTAGTTATGGCAGAAAAATGTTACAATTATATAATTAATGATCAGTTTTTGACCTGGCCTATCATTGATTAATTCAGATTTGTATTATAATAACTTTATATAGCAACTAATATTGATATTTGTAAGCAACAAATTTTTAATAATACATAAGTATATATTCAATAAGTTCTTATAAATCTTATACAACTAGCTTAAAAGAAAAGTATAAATAAATTTATATTAATTAAATAAATAAATTATAAATAATGTCTGTACAAAGTTATAAGTATATTATTAAAATATATATATTCTGAATATATATATGCATTTATTAAAACTGTTAGCAATACAAATATTATTATATGTACATCTTATGTTTTCTAGTTATTTATAAGTTCACAACCCTTATATTAAATTAATCTTTGTGCAATATTACTCTAAAACATATTTATATTATAAAGTAAATTGCAGCTAAACTAGAGTTTTTTATTTTATTATTTAAGACTGCATTTGTAATTTATAAAACTCAAGCATTGAATTGATTGTCATATATTACAACCAATATATAATAATGATTAATGAATAAAAAATGTCAAAGTAATGCATATGGCTATATAGAACACCATAATAATATATTTATAACAAGGTATTGCTGAAGTAAATTGCAGCAATACTAGAATTTTTTTATTTTTTATTTAAAACTGCAATTTAATTTATATAACTTAAGCATTGAATTAATTATATATTACAACTAAAATATTATAGTAATTAATAAATAAAAGATGTCAAAGTAATGCATGTGGCTAAGTAAAACACTATAATAATATATTTGTAACAAAGTATTGCTAAAATTCATATAGACATAATATTGTATAAATATAATTATTCATGACCATTTGATATTTTAGTTTTGCTCAAAAATATAATATAGCATAAGTTTTGTATATTTATGATAATTGAAAATAATTGACAAAAAAATTGCTAAATTGTAACATAGATTGCCACTATGTAATGTGACATTTCTATGCTACAGTCAACAATTTTTGCTATCAACTAATAATCGAAACATTAGCATTTAGATATGTGTAATAATTATTTATAGCATTTGAACACCTTTATTAAATAAGATTAGAAATATAAATACTAAGGAAGAATTCCAATTCTTTCTTATTATATGTTTTGCTTTTCTAACAATTATAGTATCATTATAATATATTAGTAATCTTAGAATTGCAATATTTATAAAATATAAAAATAAACATTAAAGCAAATACAAAAAAATAAACTAGAAAATAGATACTCAAAATATTATTGTTAATGCTGAAGAAAGCAAATATTGTTTCTATTATAAAAAAACTAAACCAGTTATTGAATTTAAAAGCAGTCTGGAAATAAGACAGTAATATTTGCCAGATATAATCTTTGCAATAAACAGGATAGAAAAAGTAGACAAAATGCTAAGTCATCATTGCTGTAAGTACTTCATCTTTAGTCCAAAGTCAGAAAATATCAGAGCTGTTATTGCTAAAAATACTTCACTATTGATTCTAAATTATGATGAAAGTAATAAAACTAAAATTAATAATGATAAAAATAATAAAGACAAACTTTTTATAATTTTGGTGATCTTGAAGAACTAGTGTCTGTTAATTTCAAAGATAGTAAAAAAAAAATAACTATGTTAAATTTTTTATAAAAAAAAAAATTAAAAGAGAATTAGTTAATTAAAATATATTATTACCTAAATTTGATCAAAATGAAGAAGCTAAAAAATTTTGTAAGATTATTAATATTATGATTATGCCTCTTCAAACAAAATCAAGGTATTATTAGAAGCTTTAATACTTATATATTAATAAAAAAAATGGACAATATATAGAATGTGCAATAGCCTATCTAGGTTGTACACAAAAGCTTAAATGTAAATATAAAAAACCAAATGAACAATCTGTGAAGCAGGTAAGCAAAGTGCATCCTGCTATTGAATGCTATTTATGTCATGACATTATAACAATCAAAATAGACCTATGTGAGTGGCATTCTAAAATATCAATAAAGCATTTAATTACCTATAAGCATTTCATATATAGAGAAAAAATTTACTAGCAAGTACTATAGTTTGGATAAAACAAAACATTAATTATAGCTTATAAAGAGCTGAGTTTTATAAAAGATTTTACGATAAAAATCTAATTGACTTATTAATTCATACTTACCAACAAGTTTATTATAAGGTGCATAAGCTTTCAGCAAAACTATATATATTTAATATAAGCAATCAAGTAAAGTTAGCAAAAAATTTCTTAAAACAAAAAGAGCTAGAAAGTGCAGAATACAAAGTTATTCAATATCAAGAGACTGATTTTGTATGCTCACTTGGATTTACAACTTCATTTCTTTAGAACTTGAAAAAAGATCAAATTAGTAAAATCATTATTGATTCGACATTCAAAATGAATCAAGAACAATTTAAACTATTTTTAATAAACATTAATTTTAGTAGGTATAGTGTTCTACTTATGTATTTATATATAAATACATATGCAGCATTAGAAGAACTTTTTTTGGATCCCAATAATATTATACACATCCAGTTTGATATGCTTAAAGAGTTTTTTGTTAATTTGCAAAGCAAAGAGGTTTTACTATTATACATGCTCTTGGACAAAAACTTCGGTAAAATTTCTGCTATTCAGAATGCATGTTTCTAGACATCAATAATCCAGCTTTGTCTTTGGTATATAAAATGTGCAATCAAATATAAACTAAATAAAAAAAATTCTGTAAAAGTTAGTATTCTGTACAAAAAGTGAATGAGGCATATCAACAATTCACCTTTATAGATCTGACCTAACTTCTGAATAAACAACAAAATGCTTTATATCCTAAAGAATTTATAACTAAAATATAAAAATAGTCAAAAGACATGCAATATTACATCTACTTATTCCAGTAAATAAAGATATTTTTCTAATAACAGAACAAATCTATTATCAAAGTATTTTAGAAACTTACCAATTTTGTTAGCAGAAGAACCTCTCTAAGCTATAGGGGTATATATAAGTAAAATGATACAACAAAAAGAACTAAATACTTTTGATTGAGCATCCTATTATAAAGCCATGCCAATAGTCAAAACTATCATAATTATTGAATTATATTGGCATGTTTTAAAATATGATTACAAGTACAATTGCAACTAACTATGTTATGACTGCCTAACTCAAATTCTTACAAAAGAATTAGTATCTAATATAGAATATACTTGATGAAGATACTGCTATAATCATAATCTTTCATCATAATAGAATTTATTTAAATATGATTAGAAAGCCACTTTAGAAAAAGATATTGATGCAGAAGACAGATATCATATTAATACAAATATTTGAGTTATTCATGTTTTGCTTTTATTAAAAGCTCTTATCTGATATGTAAGCATCTAATAAATAAATATACTATAGAAAATCCTGGCTTTTTTTCAGATTTTTTGTTATAAAAAGATAACATAATTATTTACTAATTGTATTTAGTGTATTAAACCTTTCAAGAATTAGCTTTAATAATAATCTATAGAATAATGCTTTTCAAAATAATAGTTTAGAGGCTAAAAAATAAAAAAAACACTTAATAGTAATATAAAAACTTTTATTTTAGCTTAACATGCAATCATCAAAAGTAGAAAAATAGAACTAATAAAAGATATGAAAGTATATGAAATGTTAGTAAAAAGTATGAACAAAAATATTAATAATAACAAACTTTTTGAAGTATACAAGACTTTAAAACAACCTCTTGTTACTAAAATACTTACCTGCACTGAAGCTTTAAATGCTAAAAAATAGCAACAAACAAGCATTATATTATTATATTGATATTCAACCAACATTATGATTTGTAGTCTAAAAAGAGAGATTTTTTCTATTTCAATATTATTAGTTTATTATTTTCTTATTTGTAGTTGCAAATACAATAAATGTTATTTATTTTTTTTTTTTAAGAGTAAGGCCTGGCCTCGGTCTTTATTGAATAATTTGGTATTATATTAATAAAAATGAGTTATATAAATTATTACATGAACCTATAGCTAGGACTAATTTATCCTCAGTCCAAACTCTACTAAAGTAGGCTGTCAGACATCTTCTAGGTTTAGTGTTGCACTGTAAAATGTAGATATGTTAGTAGTAGAAAAAATAGTTGTCCATTTTTTATATTTTGTTGTAGCTACTTGGTCTGTGGCTAGGTGTTCAGGAGTTGTGATTGTGAGTATATTTGTTAGATGTTATTTTGGTACACAGCTTTGCATCATCTATTCATATTTATTTGTAAATATTATTTGATATTTTATAAAATAGGATAAAAAGCATGTTCAAATTAATATTGCAAGTTGCAGATGGGTTGTTTGAAATTAATCCTTGCAAGCTAAGAAGATTGTATATGTTGTTTAATGTTTAAAAGAGTTGTTATAATAAGGTTAGTATATTTTGCAGTTCAATTTTGTTTTTAGTAAGAAATTTAGAGGTAGTTTGTTAAATTACTTGATCTAAAGATATAGAATTTGCTATACATTTGAGCCAGTGAAAGTTGTTTTCGATGTGCATAAAGCAATGATTGAAGATAGGATTGGTATATATTTTAGGTTTTCTGTAGTGTAGGTTTAATAAAGTTAATAACTTATTCAGTAAAAATTTAATTTTAAAACTTTTTAATCATGAGTGTTTGGAATGAGTAGTATGAGTATTAGGTTTGTTGTTATAGTTAAGAAATTTGTGTGTTGAGTCCCAGTTGGTATCTTCACAAATATCATTCCATTGTTTAGTTCTGTTGAGGGCATGCTATTTTGCTATATTTGTTGCATTTTTCAAGTATTTAATGAAATGATAGGTTTTGTTTTCTATTTATAATTGTTTTAGATAAGGTAAAAATTGTTATTGTCAAGTGCATAAGATTGAATGTGCAGTTTGTATTGTTGTATGTTGGTAGACAGATGAGTTATTCTATTATATAGAGAATGATTGTCAGGGTTCTCAATATAGATACCTTTAATTTTGGTACTTTTGCAAGCAATTATAGTCTGTAGTAGTAGTTTGAGTGGTATTAGTTGTGTTTTTGAAGAGTAAAAGTAGAATTTGGTGTTGATGCAAGAAGGGAGTTAATGTAGTTAATTGTTGGTTTGTGAGTCATATGAACTATTATTTGACAATTTTGTAAAGCTATCATTAGAATTGTTATAATTCCAATAAGGTATGCATGTGTTATAGAAGGCTACTATGTGATTTGAAATAAGAATATTATATTAGTTGGTGTAAGAGTCCAGGTGAATTGAGCCTATAACTGTGGTGTATTTTGCTTGAATTATAGTTGCATGAAGATATAGTTGGGGTTTTTTTGCCTATGAATTAATTGTTGTGAGGTGAGATAGTCATGTAATAGCAGTACTTGGTAGGAATATTTGTATAGCAAATTGGTTTGAGTTGTTGAAGTGGTAGGTAGTTGTGAGTTTTGGTAAGTAATTAAGGTAGTAGATAAGTATTAAGGTGAGGTTTTCTTTTTTAATTGTAAAAAAGACTGTGTTAAGTTTATAATGATGCTGTATTAGGTCATTGATATCTGTTCGAAAGACCTTGGAGCTAGATACTTTAATCATAATATACTGAGATGTAGTAAGTGTGATTATGCATTGCTGGCTGGTATTAGCAGTGCAGATATGTTTGCATTAGAGGTATTTAGTAAGTGATGCTTTGTGCTGTAGTTCAGGTAGTAGCATTCAATAATGTTTTATATATATTGTATTGTTTGTATTAGATATTTTTTGTATTTTTATATAATTAATATACTTTTAATTTTGCTAAGCACCTAGACACTTCTCTTAAGTGCTATAGAGTAAATGAGTTAGAAGTGATAGTAGAAATGTATAGTGTAGTAGTTGCATAAAAGGTATGTTGAAGTTTCTGAAACCACTTGAAAATTCTTCTTTTTGGTATTTTTGTGTTTTGTATGTAATATACTGCTATGAAAGAAGTTGTGTATTTGTGTGATTAGTAAGTTGTTTAATAGCAAAGATGTTTGCTTTGTTGGTTAGTGACTTGATTTGTGTTGGTTTAGTACAGTGTTTAATTAATGTATCAATTGAGGTGCCTTTGTATGTAGTTGGTATTGGCCAGGAATTAGGAAGGTTTTGAATGTTGATTCCAAGTTGGTGTGCAGTCTGATGGTTTGGGCTATAAGTGTATTATAAAACTTTGTAGGTAGTATATAACTTGGAGAATATAAAATGTTATTAGATAAAAGTGTTACTTGTTGAAGATGTTATAATAGAATTTTGATTGATAGGCTGTTAGTGGATTGTTTAGTTGTATATAAAGAGAAGAGATATGGTTCTGTGTTTGAATATCTGTTAAACTGCATAGGTTGTATATTTGGTGATGAAATATGATAGAGTTGGATATTGTTGAGGCCAGTTCAGCTTTGTGTTTTGCAACTTGTGTATATAAGTTAGTAATACTTTGAATGTTAGATTGGTAAACAAATGTGTTTAAAGTTCTGTATGAAAAGTAAAATATGAGTACAGTATTGATAATATAGATTGTTTGTTTTTCTATGATCTTTTTGTTTTTTATAGTACTGATAAGGTTGGTGGCCTTAGCAGTAATCTGATTATATATATGTTTGTAGTAGCTAAGTAATATAAACCAACAGCTCAGATAGCAAAAAGTATCTTTTAACAGAATAGTATGTATGATAATGTTGGCAAAATTGATTGTTGGGTTTAGATTCTTGGTCTGGTTCATTGTGAGAATTAATTTAGTAGGATTGACTATGATGTTGGCCATGTTGTAGAAGGACTCAGCAGTATTAACAATTTGTTGGAGAGTGTGTTTGTTAGAAGCAAACTATAGTGTATAATCTATATAGGCTAGTACTGATATATGATATATTAGATGTTGTGTGTAAGATAAAAGTGTCATTAATATATTATATTCTTGAAATTTAGAATAGATGTAAGTTATTAGAGGGTCATAGTATATATGCCAGAGAAGTAGTGTGATTGTTTCTTCTTGGTCTATGCCATCTTGTATATGATAGCTATATGTGAAACCAAAGTTTGTAATAACTGAGTTGTATTGGTTATTGTGTATATTAATTATGAGTTGTTGTCTGTTGATAGAAATTTTTAATCAAATTAAGGCATGTTGAAGGAGTGGAATGTGTACAGAGTCAAATATCTTGCTCATGTTCTGAGCCAAGAACCACATTTTTTTGTTTTGTGTTTGTACTTCTTGTAGTATATTGGTAAGGAATTGTATAAGTTGTGTTGTAGAAAAATAAGGCAAAGCAATAAAGTTGTGTGGATCTAAAATAAAATATTTAGACATTATTTTGCTAAGTTAGTTAGTAATAATTTTTGTAAAGATTTTTTAAGTATGTTCAAGAAGTGTTATAGGTCTGGCATAATTGAGTTGACCTGTAAAGTTTGGTTGTTTTGATATAGGATATATTTTGCTTTGTTTCCAAGCAGTAGAAATGTTTGCAATGTTTAAGCATAAGTTGAATAAAATTGTTAAGAGTTTAGTAATATGAGGATAAGTATGCTTGAGCATTTCATTAGAGATAAGTGTAAGTTCAGATGCTTTACTGTTAGATAAAGCATTTATTGTGTTGATTATTTCTTGTTGAGTTATTCGATCTGTTAATGTATTATTTCATGCTAGGAGTATATTTGTTTTGAGATTGTATTCATTTTTCTATTGTTCTCAAAGAGTTGGTTGTATGGATTGTGTTTGGTCCAGTTTGTGAAATGATCTTTGATGTATTGATGGATCTCTTGTATTTTAGTTATTATAGAGTTGGAAAGTTTTATATTGTCAAATAGTACAGTGTCAGTATGTTTATTAAGTATACTGTTAATCATTATTGTAGTATTTGATGTAAAGTTGTTGTAGCATTTTTCAATCTGTTAGGTAATGTGTTAATATAGTACATGTTTGTTTTCACTTTCCCAAATATGGTATAATGTTTTACAATACTCTTTTATTTTATTAATAGTGTTGAAAAGTTGGCTATTATCAATGTCCAATAGGGTAAGAGGTATAATAGATATGTTAGTAAGTGATTGAATTGTTTGTATTTTTTGGTTTAAATTATTTAGTTGTGTAGTATTTGTTTCATTATCATTATTGATATCAGTGTGAAGATTAACAAGAGTATAAAGTATGCTGCTATAGGTGTTTAGTGCTATATAAGTTTTTGAAACAGTAGGTAAGAAGTTTTAAAATTGTTTTTGTGAATGGAAGGTAAAGAGAATATGTGTGTTAGCTGCAGTAAGTACTGCATATTGGATCTGATGCCAAAGTTGATTAATGGTTAGTATAGATGCTATTGTTTCTGTAATTAAATATGATAGTTGATAACTTGTTAGTTAAAACTGTTCCCAAAGTTCATTTGTCATGGTATCATATTTGAATGCCTTGTATTTGTATTTTTTGTGTTGTTTGGTTGGTTTAGTATGTATTTGAAGGTTAGTACAGATAATGTAATAGTTGTTGTCAGTAATGCTAGTTGCATGGGTAATAGTAGGTATTGTGAATATGTGTAGGATTTGTTGTGGAACCCAGATTTCATCAATTTGACTAGAAAGCTGATTATATTGCCAAGTAGGAGTTTGTGGGTAATAAGTATGTATTAGTAAAGTAACATTATATAATATAAGATATTTGTATAGTGTAGAACACTGTGGTCTATTAAGATCTTGGTTAAAGTCTTCTATGATTACTGGAATAATATTAAGTTGTTGTGCTTGTGTAATCCAAAGGATAATTTGGTTTTGTGTTTGTTTGTTTATATTAAAGTCATTAGATAAATATGTAGAGATAATACAAAAGTTGTTTTTATATGGTAGATAAAGATCAATTGCTATAGCAGTGCCTTGAAGAGTTTGGATATTATGAATATAAGTTGTAAGTAATTGGCTTTAAGGATTATTGTTTTTGCACTGGACTCACTTGGATGTTGAGAGTTGATAATATTGTTGTTTGACATAAAACATTTGTAATTATTATTATGAAGTGTATAATGAATGTATTGAAAGTGTGCCAGTTTTGTTTCAGTAAGTGATATAATGTTAAACTATTGGCTAATACAATAGTTTAGTTATAATTGCCTTTTAGTAGTGTTATTGTATCCTTGAATATTGTATTTTCAATGGTTAAATGTTGGTATATGGGTTTGTTGTTAGGTTTAATAGTGTTATTCATTAATATAAAATTAGGAAATGTTCATTGCCACTGTATTGATTGTAGATGGCTCATTTGGTATTGTAGTAGAATTGTTAAATATTTCCTATGTTGGTGTAGGTAATAGTGGTAAGTTAAGTAAAAAGTCTAGAATTGTGCAAATAGTATAATGTTGTTTAAGGATTTGCATTGTTGGTATTATTTTTGATTGCAAGGTTATTGGAAGAGTAAGTTGTATATTATTCTGAATTAATGCAGAGTTGACATTTTCTATATTGTTAGATATATGTAGAAGTACTTGTGCAGTTTGGTAGATTTATTACTCTCAGCTTTGTCTTTTTGCTCTGTAGTTTGGACAAGAGGATTTGTAATGTTAATCCATAATGGTGTTGTTTGAAATAGAAATGTTGTCAAAGTGTTTTTGCAATTTGTGTAAGTTGTTAAGGTGTTATAATAGATAGTATAATGTTAAGTTTGGCAAGTTCTTGGCTGTCTGTTGGTAAATCGAGTTTGTCAGTAAGGTTTGCTTATATTATATGATCAGATATTAGAAATCGAATGCAGTATCATTAAGAAATTTTCTTAAGAAATTCTTTTGCTATTGCATTATCAGTTATTGAATAGGCATATTGTGAGTTGGTGTGAATAAGATTTGGATTATTAGACAAAAGTGGTTTGGTGATAAAATAATCACTAGAAAGTAGTTTAAATTTATAATACTCTCTTAGCTGTACAATTGCCTCAGCTAATAGTATTTTGGATGTAGATGAGTTGAATAGAAAAAGATCTCTGACTTTGTAATTAAGTTTCTGATATATAGTAGGTAATGGTTGTTTTGGTAGTAGAAGTTAAAATATGAATTTAGGATTACAGTAAATGTGTAGTAGTTAGCTAGTTTGTATCTAAAATATAAGAGATATTGTAGTGATTGCCTGCTTGTAATTGAAAAATAAGTTTTCAATTCTGAAAGAAGTTCTTGGTATCTCTTTGGCAATGTTAGAAGTTTTGCAAAATAGTTATCTGTAAGCTTGTCAAATTTGAAGATTTTTCTTAATATATAATTAGAAGTGTAAATAGTAATATTTCTTGAATATGTCCAGGAATTTCATTAGGGTCTAATAGTAAAGGTATAAGCTTCTCTTGAAGTGCATTATTAATTGTAGCTTGAATGGATGTAGATATTTGTTAATTCTCATTTTGGATTTGTAAAAACCCTCTTGCATAGTAAATAGTCTTGTAAATTATAAATGAGGTGTAGTTTGTAAAGTTGGTGTTTAAGAGATATTGCAATATAAGCATTTGTTTAAGCATAGTATTTATAGTTTTGTAAGTAGCTGCATTTGTAATTGTAATTTGATTAGTTTGTTTAAAAGCAGTCAAATCATTATTGTAAAGATTAGTATATTCTTTCTGGTATACTGAAGTAGTATTTGGATTTTTAGTAAAGGTGATAAAGAATCTAATATCAAGATACTTGAATTTAAGAAATATTACTGATGGGATTGTGAATTAAGTTGGTGTAGTAATAAGTTTATGATTGATAAAGTCACAGATTTCAATTGGTGTTAGGAGTGCCTTAGCTATTGCTTCATAAGTTCAGGTTTGTTAGTCAAATGGTGTATTGATTTTGTCAGTAATTTTTGCTTACAAAGTATCTGCCTATTCAGAATTATCAATATAATGAAACTGAGATATATTGAGCTGCTTTTGTGTAATTTGGCTATAAGTTAGCTTAGTAGTATTTTGTGTATCTGATATTGTAGTCATGGATATTGGTGATGATATGGTGATATTGTTAGAGAATTCAGAGTTCTGTGTTAAGCAGTTGTAGTTTGTGTTATTTTTTGCTTTATTGTTGACTGGTTGTTGCTTGTATTGCTTTAGCTAATAATTTGCTAATTCCTGCAGCTATATGTTGTAAAAAAGAAGAGCATTTATTTCTTCTAGTATGGGTTTTGTATTCAGTCTGTGTAGTACTGTTTGGTGTCTTTACTGTAGGTTGAGTTTGTGTATTATTGCTATTGTACCTGCAATAATATCAAATGCAATTTATCCTCTTGTATAATGTTACTTGTTTGTGATAGTTCTTCATCTGTATCTAGTTCTGTAATCATATTGCAAGGTATTACTAGAAGATCTTTACTGTGTTTAGGTATCTTGTATGCCTTTTGTGCTTTTTTATATAACTAAATAATAGGTTAAGATCACAGCTTCATATACTTTTAGAAAATTTGGTGCTGATCTTTATGGAGTTGTTTTTAGTAGTTGTGAAGTCAAAAAGTATTGATTGGAATGCTTCTTTGTGCTTGTATAACCATTATATTGAAAAGTAATAAGGTTGGAGATACAACCAAATTTAGTAAGATTAACTATAAAGAGGTATTTGTCATCAAAGTCAGAAACAAGAAAGGTGATAGTAAAGGTGAGTTTGATAGGGTCTTTTATATTAATACTAATAAACTCTTTTGCATATTCGATAGAGGAGTTAGTAGTTGAGATTGTAGATAAAGGGTTTCTTAAAATAGTCAGTTTGCTTGTAAAGTAGGCTAAAAAAGAAAAAAAAAAGATACTTTGGAAGATTGTTTGGTTCAGAATTTGTAGTTGGTTAGTTTGTGAATTTTTTACTGTTTTTTTAATATTTTTTGAAGCTGATATCATGCATCTGTATGCTAAGTTAGTAAAAATGTAAAGGTCCTTAGAACCATTTTCACTAGAGTATAAGTTGTTTTCTGCAATACTGTTTTTAATATTGTTGCTATTTAGAGCTGCTAGTAAGAGATTTTTCTGAGGTTGATACTTTTTTTAGGTCAAGTTTAGTATGTAGAACAAGTTTAATTAAGGGCCCAAGTTCACTTTACTTAGTAATTATTGCTGTATTCTTGCTAGAAAGTTTTTGCTTTTTGTTCAGTTTTGGTAAAATGATCTACAGTAAAAGTGTCCTCAAATATACTAATACAATAAATGTTTATGTTAAAAAAGGCTAATCTGATATAAAAACAATAAATAGAATTAGAATTTGTGCTTTTTAAATAAAGTAATTCTAAATAGAATTAATCATATAAAAAATTAATTTTTTTTTTATACTGATTTAAATGTCTTTTTAATATAAGAAACCATCAATATTACATATTAATTCTTTACATGATATAGTTAATTAACAATAAAATTATTTATTTTATATTTACTCTAAAATGTATATTATAAATATAATTTCTTACTTCATCATTCATACAGAGTAATCAGTTAAACTGAAATTATTTCTAGAACAGAGTGAAGGAACTCAAGTTCAGACAATAAGTAGAGATATTAGGTTTTGTATAGATTTCAGAGAGCCAAAATAAGATAAAAGTTATTTGCAGATTTTTGTAGCATATAATGTGTATTATAAATTTAAAGTTTAAATATAGCATTTGATTTATTAGTATATGTCTATTATACATTAAGATTGTTTAATTTATTTTCTTATACATAGCCAGTTTACAAGCCACTTTAAATATTAAGATATAAAAAAAACTAATTACTTAATGTTTTGTAATATATTATGTAAAAGAGTAATATTTTATATTACTAATCATGATCTAACTACATTGTATTAACCTAATTCATATTGCTTTTTTTTTTTTTTTTGTATTATAAGTAGCAATCTTGCCTGTCTGTCTTTTATTGAGTAATATCTGGTTATTAATTAATACAAAGTTTATCAACAAAAGTATAGCTAGCCACATGTATAACTTTAGTAATTATCAAATAAGAGTTCTGCCCAAAGGTTATCTACTAGCTACTATATCTGGGATCTGTCTGTGAATTCCTTATTTAAACTTTCTGATTTTCAATCTTAGGCATTATAACCTTTCATTACTACATGAACATACTAGGTTAGGGCTATCTAATTACTATTTATATCAAGGTACTACCCTATTAGATGTTACTGAGTATCTATAGTTCTTCAAATTTACCTGCAATGCAAACTTACTAAGTATGTTATTAAGATTACCCTCTTAGATTTTATCTGTGTTAGTGTATCCCATATTCACTAAACCAGTTTTGGTGCCAAAAGCATTCAAGTTTTAGTAAGTTTATTCCTTTCTCATAGTTTCTTTTTATATTCACTATATTACTTGCTAGTATGCCTTTTCTCTATTTCTAGTATGTTCACTACTTCTCTTATATTAAGCTACAACTCTCCATATTGGAAAACTTCTTTCTGGAAACTTTTTTATATACTGATCTTCTATTCACATGGGCTTAGGCTACAGAGCTTTGCATATATTCATATGCTTCTATAAATTACAGAGTTTTGCCTTTAGCTGGAAATGAAATGTCAACCTTGTCTGTGAAGAAAGAAGTGCCTAGACTACTAGGCTATGAGACCCCATCCTACATAATTTATATTGCTAACTTGCCTTTAAATACTTATTTTACAGAAGTTAATAACTTTTATATTTTTATTTAGTGTATAAATAAGTATATAATAGTTATACATTTATACTAAAAAATTTTCACTAACAAATTATAAATTAATAAATCTATTAAGCAACTTTAAAAGTTTATTTACTAATATAAAGCTTCTAATAGATTCTGTTTTTCTAGTTTATATATAACTTTAAGTTTAATGAATATAATCTTTTACTTGATGTAATATTAAGTATAGTAACACAATTAATGATTGGCTAGGTTAGAAACTGATTGTTAATCATATAATTATAACATTTTTTTGCTATAACTAGTCTAGTATTCTTTGCTACCCAAGTTGCATTATTAACATATGTCACTACAATTTGTTTCATCTTTTTAATTTTAACTTTGTTTATTTGCAAATCCAGCACTTTATACACCTTGATTTCATAACCTAACTACAGATCATCTTGAATTTTTTTTAATAATAATTTATAAAATATCCTTCAGACTAATAGTAAAATTGTTTCTTCTTGCTTAATCATATTTTTGGTAACAAATGTCTTTGTTATTCCAAACTTTGTTATAATGCTAACTTCTTTTTTGCTATATAACTCTATTATAAATCTTACTATTTTGATTGGCAGCTTAATTCTCTGTAATAATAGCTAAAGTGATTTTATTAATACTAAATCATATGCTTTCTTCATGTCTTGTATCAGCAATCACAACTTTTTATTACTTTTTTCACATCTTTTCTTATCATCTTTATGATGTGAATTGCTTCTTTTTTCAAGTTTTTTAGTAGACTAGCAAACTTTGGGCTCTTGAGTATTTCTCTATCTTTTATTATATTGGACATTATTTTTGCTACCATATTGGTTAAGCATTTTCTTAATATTTCTAATAATACAATTGGTCTAATATTACAAAGCTTGTAACCTTAATTTTTATCTTTTGAAATTGGATATATTTGCATTAACTTTTACTTATATGATATCTTTTTAAGCCTCAAACACATATCTGTAACTTTTCAAAAACTTCTTGTGTTTTATTACTTACACTCTTAATTAGTCTGTATCCAATATTTGACAGGCCTGATGCTGTTTTATTTTTAGTTTCTTTTATTGCTTCCATTAATTTTTTAATTGTTATTTTTGCCTTTAACTTCTCATACCATTCTTCTTTAACTTTTGCAAGTGGCTTATAATACTATTTTATTACTTTTTCATCTTCAATAACATTACTCTGTTTGAACTACTTAATAAAATGTCTTTCATTTGCTCTAATACTGTATTTGGTTCATTGATTAATATGCATTTATCTTTTTTCTGTTTTAACACTCAGTCAATTCTAATTTTGTTGTATAGTTTGTCTAGAATACTAGTAAGCATTTTTTCTACTTATTTATTAATTCTCTTACATTTTCTACTTATTGCAGTATTAATTTCATCCCTTGTATGCTTGTCTTCTTCAATCCTCTTTACTACTCTTAATGCTTGCTACTGCTTCTTTGTTATTAACACTACTCTTCAAGATCTGCTATTTTGTCTTCTCCTATATAGCCTATTTCTAGTTCATATTTTACATTTATCTTATTTACTTTTATGTTAATTTTTTTTAAATTTAGTTTGGTTCTTTTTCTTTTTACCAACTTCTTTATCTTCTGTAGTAGCTTACTTAGTGCTACTATTCTTTTGTGCAATATTGTTATTTTCTTCTTTTTTTCAATATTACTATTTCTTTGAATTATTTTTTTTTTTAGTATGTTTTATTCACTGCATCTTTTATTATGCTGGATATTATTTCTTAAACTTTATTTATATTAACACTACATTCTACTTCTTCAAATACTTTGAGTCTTTTATTCTTAAATAACTAATTTTATGGTCTTATTATACAAATAAATTGTTCTTGTTAATTCTTTTTTCTTTATTTTTGCTACACTATGTATTTGAATTAAGTATTTAAATATTAAATTGTACTAACAATATTATGGTTATTTCATGTTATAAATTCTGTATTAATAATTTTTGTCTGTTCTAATTCTAGTTGTAGATCTTAAAAACCCATATCTAGTTGATTCTTGTTTGTACATCATGTCCTGTTCAGGTATAACCCCTTAATTCTGAGTTGCAGTTTCTGTATGTATTATCAAATCTCTGTCTTATAAGCCATTTATGTAGTAGAAGTGATCTGTTACAATTATTTTCACTACTACTTGTCTTATCTTGTTTGCTATATACTATATAATTAAAATCACCTATAACTATGAATTGTGAATTGCTTGCTCTCTCCACATACATATTCACTATTCTTTGTTATAACTTTTTTTTTTTTTTTTTGTCTCTTGGAAGAATATATACTGCTGTTATTATTATTTCTATCTGTTTAAAATAGAACTTTGCTTCGATTAAGTATTTCTCAAATTTACAGATTTCTTTTATATGTTTCTCTTATTTTTGATTTACTAATAATTCAACACCTGATATTTTCTTTTTTGTACTCTTATTTTGTGTCCAAACATCTTTATAATAATTGTCTTTCAAGCTATATTTTAATTCTTTATTATTACTATTGGTTTTTACTAATTCCAAAATATCAACTTCTTTTTTTTTTGGCTACTTAACTATTGTTCTTAGTTTGATCTTATTATGCTTTATTTTATTTATATTGTAACATGCTATTTTAACACTTGCTATAATCTTTCCACTTTTGTTATGTCTACCTATACTTTGTACAAACTTTTTATCACTACTCTTTAATTTATATTTGACAAAGTGATTACTTTCTCTTGAAGAATGCCTATAGCAACTTTTGGAGTAATTTGGTTACAAGACCCCTAATTGTTTTTCTTTAATATCAATAGTCTTCTTAAAATTCTGCTAAGAACATCTTATAAATCAGTTTTTGACTCTTTCACATAAACTGCTTTTGTTTACATATTATTATTATTCTTTCTGTTAAGTTTCTTATCTTTTTTCTGCTAGTTTTCTTTATTACTATCTTTCTTTTTGATATTTTCTTAATTTTTTCAAGTGTTTTACATATTGTGTTCTTCTATTTATATAATATTCTTTCACATTTTTGTTTTCTTCTCTTTTGATTTCATTGTTCTTAAATGTTCTTTTATTTTATCACTTTAATCTTGTATTGTAATAGTATAGTTCTTTATTGGTAGTTATTATTAAGTCTTCTTTTGTCTCAAAATAAACTGATGCTGTTTTTCATTAGATTTGTTTCTATTAACTAAAATATAAACATTAGTCAAATATAAGAAAATCAATTGCTAATTAAAATGGCTAATTTAGCCTGAACTCAACTGTCAATTATTGGCTGATTTTATACCAAATAATAAATCAAAATTGGTAGTTAATTGACAGTTGATTGCTAATAACATTTAGTATCAATTTAGCTAATTAATTAACAATTAAGTTTAGGCTGAATTAGCCATTTTAATTAGCAATCAAATAATATAATAAATCAACTTATAATTGATAGTTAATTACTAATAAAATTTAGCTCAAATATGAAAATTTGATATCTGAATTCTGGGTGAATCTTAATTTGTTCAGAATTCAGATGTTGAATTTTAAAAACAAAATTTATACTGAATATATATTACTATATACATAATTAAAACTAGTTTAATAAAAGCATTCAAAACTTGCTACTAATTATATATTTTTATTAGCAAAATAAAAAAAAAATATATACAAAATTTATAAAAAAAATTTTTTTAAAAAAAGGTTAAATCTTTTGCTTTATTTGTTATTCTTCTATGGAATCAAAAGCTAGTCTTTTACTAATTCTTTTTTTACACATCTGTGTGTCTTTATTATCATTACTATTTTCACTTTCATATCTTCTTTTTTTACTGCTACTTTCCACTTCTTTTTTCTTTTCTTCTTCCTTTTCTTACTTCTTACTCTCATTCTTATCCTCATCACTATAATTACTTTCATCATCTTCATTTTCATTTGCTGCTCAATTAGAAACATTATCAGGTCAGAGTACTATTAGTGTATATGATGGTTGATGAAGATATCTGAAATTAGATTTTGTAGTCATATCAAAGACATTATATAATAGGTTAATTAACTATTAAAATAAAATAAATTAAAATTTTATGTAATTAATAAATTAAGATTTGAAATATTGAATTTTGTTATGTATTCGATTGATTTTGGATATATTAAATAATATGCTATATATATTATTTGACATACCAAATATCAATCATCAAATTTTTACTAGTATAATACTAACAAAAAAAACATTACCTTTTTTGACCTTCAAGACAAGACATAAACATTAACATACATATAATTTTTCTCATTCTTTTCTTGACTGGCATCTGTTAATTCAGATAAATAGACATCATTATTTGTTAATAATTGTATTACTTCCTCTGTGTTATAATCAGAAATCTGCTTGTTCTTTTTTCTATGAATGTATTTGAATACTACAGCCTGTTAAGACATTTTCAGTTAAATTAAATTAAAAAATTTAATTAAATTTTAAAAACTAAAATTTAGTAAATTATAATTTAAAATCAATCTAAATTTAGCTAGAAATTTAGATCAATTTTAAGTTATAATATATATAAAAAAAAAATTTATATATCAGTTTTTCAATAATTTTTATGCATATGTTTATCAAAGTGCATGCTTTGGGATCTATTTTAACATATAAACCTAGTATTATTTTTTGATATGAAATGCTGCTTCAACATGTCAACCAACTCCATCTAATTAGTATTAAATCACTTGGTAAGAAGATTATATAATATAAGAATCGTAGTTTTAAACAAGTAATCACTTTGTTTCTGCTATATTTTATTGATATTAAGGCCAAATTCTCTACCTTTTTCTTTGAGAATCCCAAAAAGTTCATGCTATTAATAATAAAATAAGGTTTGATTAAAAAAACAAAAATAAAATAGAATAAATATATGTTGAATATTAATAAAATTAGGTTTAATTTAAAAAATTAAATAAAAATATAATAAATATAATTTAAATATATATTCAAAGTGCCTTTCTTATGTGAAAGGTCAGGATAATGATGGTCAGACCCAACATACAGGACAGACTATAGTACCTTGCACAGCTGTGAGAGCCGAGCATATGGTAATTGACCCTGTAGAAGACAATTTTGAAAGATTATTTACAATATCTTTAACACCCTATGATCTTCATATATGTTTTAACAAATTCCTTCTTCATTACCACTTATTACTTCTTCCTCATAGTCAAACTATTCAAACCATAATTTAACATATCAACAAATATAACAATAACAAAACCATATCTAGTATTACATTCTTTGTTAATTTATCTTATTATGAAACCCATATATATCTCCCCAATGCCACTCTTTTACCAGATAATATTGTTATTGCCCCTTATCTTCTTTCTATATTCTATAATCATTTTCTCAGATCTAACTCCTTTAATCCTACTTCTATTCAATTTAATTTATTTTTCGATACTTATTCTTTAACTTCTAATTGTAATTCTTCTTTATCTTCTTCATCCAATCTAACTCCACATCATCATAATCTAACTATTGCTACACACAATGTTAGAGGATTTAATAAAACTACTAAAAGAGAAGCATGGCAAAATTATTGCTTCAACCATAATATATCTATTGCTAGCATTACAGAAACCAAAATCTCTGACAAAACTAATCTCTTCTTTTGTAATAATAATTTTTTTAC
>CAJVQA010001331.1:0-26179 GCA_910591915.1 Cetraspora pellucida | reverse complement strand
AAAGTGATGAATCACGAAATATATAACGACGTTTGAAGTAGCTAAAACAACAAAATCCTATTATTACTATAACTATTAATATTCCAAGAACTATTCCAACTATTTCTTAAGAAAAAAAAAGAACATAAATATGAATATAAATTGAAATTAAACAGCATTTACATATGTGCATTTGTATTTAACTTTACCTATTATAGGTATTGGCATTGTTGAACTATTTTGCTGTACTGGGCCTTCATTTATCGAAGAACGAACTTCGATTGTACTTATGGAATGAGGTGAAGATATTATATATGGTGAAATATCTGGTTCTGTCTCATCTCGTTTTTCGGGGTGATCAGATGATTGTAAGGATAATGGCTTTTGTGTTACGGATGGGGAGAATGGGCGGGTCTCGAATAAACGAAAACAATCATTATCCTTGACGTTCTCGCCTATAATAAAAGGTATTTATTTCTCTAATTGCAGGATTAAATATACCAAAATTTTAATATTAGAATTACATACTCTGCGAGCACAAGGTATCAAGATCGTTATGATTTTCTTTATTCATAATATCATTCATTATTTGAGGTTTTTTTTTTAATAAAAAAAATATCGGAATTATTTGAAAGAATTTTTAGATATTATTACGGCCGAGGAATGAGAAAAACATAAAAGAAAGCCAAAGAAACCTCAAATCATGGAGAATGAAGGCCCTAGAGAACGAAAAAGCTTCAAGAGACAACTATTGGAGGTAATATATAATAATGAATAAGTTTTTTATGAACTAATAAGAACAACAAAATACGTTGTTGACTAAAATAGTACATTCGTGTATTTTATCGACCCGATGATGAGGTAAAGAACGAAAGGCCCGTGAGACAATTAACTAAAAAAGGCAACAAGAAATTTTCATTATCTCTAAACGTATGCGTTTGTTTCATGATCTGAAGGTACGTACGTACGTACCTGTCTACAGTATAATTGATATCACGTATTCTTCACAATCCTTCTACAACATTGGTAATACTGATCATATCCGTCTGCTACATTTGTAATAATAAATCACACAAATTATAACACAAAGAATGCACGAAAAAGAACGTATGAAAGAACAATTTAGAAAGCAAGATCTTTAATTAGATCATAAGTTTTTGTTACGTAAATGCTTCAAAAGTCCTGAGTGAGTTTTACTTTATCCTTTGTCAATGCTTAGTTTAATAATTATTAGAATAATGAACAATATCAAGTAGGTATAATGATTGTCGAATCGAACTTATGCATATTTGTTTGTTAATCATCTGTTTTCTAGAAACGGTAATGGCGTCATGTATATCAATTTAATATGTACTAACGAATAAAAAATTAACAGTAAATTTAAATGCAATAAGTTACAATGAGCTAAATAAAATTTGGTGGAGAAATTTAATTAATAATTTAAATTTTAGTCATCATTATGTATGTACATCGCATATTAGCGTGAACATGAACAATGAATATATACGTACGTGCATATAACTGTTAATAAATTACGGTTCAAAAATTTATTTTTAAACTTAATGCCGTAGCTTACTAAATTAGTATAGTAAAAAAATAAAAAATACCGGTATGTAAACTTGAAATATATTTATTATGTATATTCATTTTTACTAAACGCAGATATAAGAACGTACAAGGGTATAGACATTTGTGGGATGGGGCACCGTTAGATTTTTATTACGTACTACGTATTAGTATCAGTTTTTAGTTAGCAAGCATTGGGTATATTTACTTTGGTTGTATCACCATTAGTATGTATGATATATGGCGAATAAATGATTTAGAGTGCAAACTTCATCATAAAAGGTTAATTAATTTATTAAAAGTTCTTTAATATATCAATAAAATATAACGATAAGCTATGACTCGCTATACTATTTAATTTATTATGATAATTATTCAAATTGGTAAAAAGTGATAAATAATCTGCTTTTTGATTAATTCTAGATAATTTTAAGTTTATAAAAGACATATTTCTCTTTTTTAATTTGAAATATCAGCATACAAGATTAATATATCTGCATAATATTATGTTTTTAAAATTGTAAACAAAAAATTTTGCAATTATTTAACTTCAATTTATTTTTTAAAAATATAGTATATAGTACTGTATTGTTTTTTTATTAAGAAACGGTTGATATATGTATAAGCTAAAATAGCTATTAATTTTGGCGATAAAAACCGATGAAAAAAACATGAAACATGGTTCTTTCAACACCCAATAAATGTTTGACATAACAATTCTTATTTAATGGATCTAAAGTATTACATACAAAACTTAGATACGTAAGTAATATAGTATCCATATTCGAACGTGGCTTTTTTTTTCTAATTTTTACCAAATTCACTGAATGAAGGCACATATGTAACAAATCTTTAAAAGATTTGCCTTTTGGTCGTTCGTAAGTTTGTAAGTATAAAATTAAGGTGTTGTTTATAATCGTAAGGTTAATGAAACGACGTTGTGTAGACTAATAAAAAAAGAAAAACGTATAGTATACATATATGTATACTATTTTATATAGATATTTGGTACCTTAAATTTTTTACTTACTTTATCAGGTCACAAGAATGACTTGTCCATGTGATTAATTTAAATGGGATCAGGTATAGTGTGCCAGGTTTATGAAAGATTTCCTGAACTACGAATCAGATTTCAAGATCAGGCATAACGTAATACGATCAAGAAAATTTAAAACGAACATTTGTTTTGTCAAAAATTGTTTACTTCTCAAAAATCAACATAAGAGATCATCTTTAATGCATTAATAAAAAGGGTTCATTGGCAATTTTACTATATAACCTGACCCTAACCCTATCCTAAGGTAACTGATCTTTAAAGAATTTTGGTTGCACTGAAAACCTGCACACATTCAGAGAATTGTATAGAACGGATCATATTTATACAATTGATAAGAAAAATTAATTTGGATCGATTTAGCGATGTAATTAATTAACAATAGACCGTAATGAAGTGATGATAATAAAATTAAGAGGAAAATAAGTGAATTGCTAAAAAATATTTATTATTTTCAAAACAATATGTATATAATGTACAAGAAAAAATGGTTGCCAATTTAGCCTTTAAACAGAATTTTATTTATATTTAATATTGCAATATTAAAACAAGTTTTAATTAAGCATTTATCATCTTTTATTATTACATATTCTTATGCATAAGAATATTTATTCTTTAGGGTTCCCGAGATTATATTCATGCTCTTTAATAATTAGAAATAGTATTAGAAATTCATAATTCTCTTAATTTCTTTACGTTCTGCAATTATCAACAAGTGCTTCTCATATTCTAATTTTTCTATCATAATCATGTCAGATTATTTAGGCTCATTATTATCCAAGTTTATTCTTGAGATGTATCAACGGTTAAATTAATTACTTGTAATATTCGGTATTTTTTATTTTGTTTCTTCATTGAAAAACAGGCTTTAGATTATCTCTTACACCATTTCGCAGGCAAATTTGCCTGCAAGTTGCATTTTCTCGGAAAATTATAATCTAAGGATAAATATCATCATAAGACTAAGTCATTTTGGGTGAGAGTCTTCGAAAAATGGTATTCTTTTTGGCACATGGTCTTTCTATACTTTTATTTTCTTGCTCACTTTTCGGGTCCTCATGATTGTACTACCTCAAAATGTCCGACATGTCTAAATATTAATAATCTTCTCACTTTTAATGTGTGGGAGCCTTACGGTGTTGGATAGCCGTCTTTATACTTATGAGTATGATCATCTTATGAGCCATCTTTATAAGTCTGGTTATTAAATATAACGTATAAGTATAAAAGATCTAAGGTTGTACTACGCTACTACTTTAGATAGGACTCGTAAAATTGATTTTCTTTTCAGATGTGAACGTCAAAGTATTATCAGTGCAGATAGAAAAGAGAAGGTAAGTTAAATATAAAACCAATTATTGTATAATATTTGAAACGAAATATAAGACGAATATTCACGCCTAGTCTGCAGCCTTTTCCGAAACGGTATTTCCCTAAACGTCCCCCAAGCGATGTTATGCCTTGCTCCGAATAGTAATTATGAAGGTTGCTATTTCTTATTTCTGTGAAGAAAACCATATCCTTCCCGACTGAGTAAGTTTGTCTTAACGTTTATAATGAAGTGTAAATTTAAAGCTAATATTAAATGTCTGTAGTAAATATAGATTAGTATTGGTGAAAACACCAATATACAAGCTGAATGATAAGTAAACATTTATGAAATTCAAATCACGGAATTCTTATTCACGCAAACGATGTACGTCGTTATGTAAAATTTTATTAATTTTGCGGATTGTCAAATTATTTTTTATTCTTGTTTAAATGTTAACTTTCACATCTTCACTTTGTAGATTATTTTTACACGCTCACTTGACCCACAAGGAAGAAAAGTGCTTATAGAAACATTTTATGAAAACACCACTTTAAAGTCCTTAGATATTTCCAGCAACGATATTAGTTTTGGAGTAAATGTATTTCCAAAAGTTCTTAACAAAAATACTATTCTAACTTCTTTAAACCTCCTTAATTAATTCATTGAGACGCGTAAAAAAAAAGTACAACTGTAGATTTTAAATAAATTTTATATTGTATTTATTATTGTATTTTATTTCTAATTAATTAAGTTAGCCCCGATACCTGATTTATATTATTACATACTTTGCTATTTTTTTTCATGTAGCATGTGGGATTATATTAAGGAATCTGATATGCCATAATATATGTTATCTAATAAAATATTTTTTTAAATTATTTTGGTATGGCCGAGTAACTTTATTTGTAAACTTTTTTGAGAACTACTTTGGACTTCGTAATGTTATCAGTTATGAAGTAAAAATTTATGATTTATTGGTTAATAATCACGTGTAGATCTACAAATCGAAAAAAATTCCGCTCTAATCTCTATGTAACGGTAAACGATAAACTAATTAGAAAACTTTTCTTTTTACAACATTAAAACACTAAAAATCTAAAATGTTAAAGGAACAACTGATATTTTTAGTTAAAAACTTGGGCCGATATGAACAAATAAATGGCTTGCTTAATAAATCGATACAATATTATCGAATTGGTGATGATTGTAAAAGTAAATACTTATAAACGCGACTAGGCGCGTCGCGATCTATGAATTGCTTCGGTATTTGACTGTTGTTGTTTTACTTTTTATTTCATCAAAAAATTTCTAAGCAAAAAAATGTTTATATTATTTTAGCTTCTCTTGACAACATCCTAACACTTGTTAAAGAACTTAATAATATTGATGTGTTAATTTATCTTTGGGACTTGCAATTGCTTGAAAAGCATTTGTTAACTATCTTTTTATTAAATAATAATATCAAAGATAATGAAACGAAATCCATAATTCTTATTATAAGTGAGTGTTATGTTATTTTTTTTTCTTATGTGGATTATAGTCAACATCAATAATTACTTACAAATCATTTTCGTTTTTGATAGCTGAATTATTTGTCTTGATGACAACACCAATTGATCTAAATCAGATTGTTGATTTCGCAGATGATAATGCATGTCTACAAAGGGATATCTTAAAAGCTCAATATGCTTATAAGGATTTATTTACAAAAAATCCCGCAGCACTCAGAACATTATTAAATCTACTCAATGATCATTTAATCATTGAGGTCAGGTAAAGTATCTTTTTAATATTTCAATTTTTTTAATTATCTATTTTATAATATTCAAATTATCAAAAATAGCAATTAAATTTGGTCAATTCTCTTCCAATTCTCTATTGGATCATTGATACATGGTAGCAAGCCCACTGAAAGTAACGTTATGACCGTTTGCCTAGTGTTATCATTATTCCGAAATTTATTGGCTATAGATAAAAAGGATAAAATACTTCATGTTTGTAATATAAAATATATTAAATTATGTTAATTGGTTTTATGATTTTATATTTATACTTTTAAAAAATTTGCTTACATTTAATTACAGTATAATCTAGTACTTCAATATTATAAAGAAACTATCATTGAATGCTTTTGTTCATTCCATCAAAAATATATCGAATTATTTCATTGTAATATCATAATACAAGAAATATTCTATCATATTTTTCATGATATCGAACCTTCCGATATTTTGGTGAATCCCACTGTTGTTTGTAGATTTAAAATTATTTTATTATTTTATTTTATTACTATTAAATAAATCCTTTTCATGTAACCATTAATATTTTATTTTATAGGATGCAAACGAATTTTCAAAAAAACTTTTAGAAGATGAGGAAAAAAAAAAGGAAGATCGTCGTCGTTTTAATGAACGATTTAGTGGGAAATATTGGATTAAGATGCCTGTATGTATACTATTTTCGATTATGTTAATTAATTATTTTCGATTGTTATTTAATTATTTTCAATTATGTTATTTAATTATTTACGAATAATATTTATATGCAATTCAATTAATTACAAATATTCTTAAATTTAAGGATGGTTATGAAATTCTTACTTCCAAAAAGGACGCGCGTGCTGATAAACTTCCAAATGAGCAAGAAGAAAAAGAGAATAAACGTACGATCCGAGTATGTGTTTTATTTTATTTTAAAAATTGTTATAATTGTTATAATTGTTAAATTTTTTAACATTTAAAATATATTAATATATGAATATCATTATTTTAGGAAGAATGGCTGCCCAAGAAGAAATCCATACTTGATATTAGTGACACCGCGCGTGAATGTTTAAAAGTTACTGCAATAAAATTTTTAAACACTATATTTACCAGTATTTATAATTTTTTATCATTCTAAATTTGAATTTGAAGATTTCATTAAGACTTATAATAGTTGTTTTTTTTCCTTAAGCACTCGTACACTCCGTTGGAAAAGATCTGAAATCAGAACATTATAATGATTATCAACATTCCAATCAATTTTTCTATATTGTGAGATTTTTCCTTGAACTTTATCAACTTTTAAGCATTAAAGATTCAAATATTGTTTCGATAAAACATTGGCCAGATATTTTGAATTATAAAATATTTAAATTGATGTTTAATAAGATTAGATATTTCAAAGATCAAAAGGTAAGAAATAATTATCGCTGTTGATGCAGAAATTTTATTAATTAATAATAACTCTAATTCTAAACCCTAACTCGATCTTAAAAAATAGGTCAGACCTCAACATATTCCAGTTTCAGCATTAAGTTATAACAATTATTTAAATTTTTATATTAAAATATTGGCTCGTTATCTTCAATTGTAGTTATGGTCAGAACTTCAAGTTGGGCTAGAGTGTTTGAAGCAAATGGTAACTTTTTGGTACTTTGCAGATTTCTCATAAATAGATTTGTAATAATATACATACATAATATATAATACTAAAATATTAATTATATTATGATTGTTAGTCAAAAACCATTGAAACGATGGGTTCAAAACATTCTAATAAGGATCATGAAATTCGTAACAAAGCTCAACAACTGCAATATCGCATTTTGTGCGACCAAGAAAACTTGGAATTGGTTGTTGACGTTGTTAAAAGATCTTCCAAGCAATCTTTGAGGTATTAAATTTATTTGTAAATCATTAATTTTTAATTAAGTACATATTAATTATATGTTCCAATAATTATAATTTTAAATTACCTTGTGATATTTATTAAATAAAAAGCTTTCTTCGAAGCTTGGTTGAGACAGTGCACAGACTTTTATCTATGCTTGAACGAGTCAAGTCGAGAAAGTATATTTACGTTAAACAAAAACGTCAAAGTAATATATTTATTATCCGTTATAATTTTCATCATTCTTAATTATCACCATTCTAACATGTTTGATCTTTTTAAAGCAAATAGGTCTAACAAAAAGGTTAAATATATTAAAGATGAATATGAATATAGGATTGACAAAATTGATTCACGTGAGCAAAGATTTAGAACTGAAGCATTTGATAGATATGAGATGGTAAATAGATGTATTGAATTTTTATATAATATACTTTGTCGCAGTTTGTATAATTCTGTAGTCTAGTGATTGTTAAAATGATTATTAAATTGACGGTAATTATAAGTACTGTCGATTGTGATTGTGGTTCTTTTATTATGATTAGGTATGTTAAACGATCATTTGATCACAAATAATTGGTTAACACCGCCAAATATAATAGAAGTGTCACCATTAATCACGATCGATTGTGTGGTGATTGTCACTTTAACGATTACTAGGCTACAGAATTTTACAAATCGTAATAAATAAACCGAATTAGATTACATCAACATATATATTAATGATGACATGACACAGTGCTATGTTGATGAAGAAGTTCTATCGACTTATTGTGCACTACTGGATAAAGAGTACGAAATAGTTGATTTCGATTTTCATTACATTAATACGATGTTTTTTCGTATTTTTTCTAATTGTGAATCTTCAATTTTCATGAAGGTATGTTAATAATATATATATATATATATGGGTTTAATTGATTTGTGCATTTACATTTATAACCTTTTTTATTAGTTATCATTTATGGAGCTCTTGCACCGCGTTCTTGAACACTTTAATCAACTGACCGACTCTTTCCAATTGAATTTGAATGACTCACAAATTAAATTCAAAGAATTCGCATATAAAATTGTAAAAGACTTTGCTATACAAATGGAAAAGAATCCACTAACTTATATCGAAGTAAAATTCATCATCACTTTTTTTTTTTTTTTTAATTCAGTTACATAATAGATTTTAAACTTTTTTTTTTTTAATTAACTATCCATAATATTTTCACAGCTTATACTTCCTAAGATCGATTTACTTACACAACAAAGTGAACATGAATCTTATTATCAAGCATTACTACTACAAAGTGAACATGAATTCTACTATCAAGCATTACTACCAGAAGTAGATATGATGATCGATTAAGGGATGATCAAAACATTAAATAATCATTACCTGATACAATACATCACTTCTGAATTTCTTTATAATCGTCAACTATATTATTAATTATTTCACGTTATTCATGTTATTCGTGACTCGAAAATTTAAATGTAAATAACTTTTATGCTTAGACTAATCAATACGTATAAAATGAATATTCACATTTATTAAATAGTTTTAAGAATTGACAATTTTTAAAAATACAAAATCTATTATATTTCATTATGCTGCTTGAGGTTTTAAAATTATATCCAAAGTTGTATTCGTTTGAAATTATCATTTAAAATTAGATTTGCGGTTCATAAAATTTTGTAATAAATTTATTATATACTATTCAACCATTCAATTTAATACGTACAGTACTAGGAATGACAACTATATGGTACCGTATAATATAAATGGTATAATAACTGTATAATCAAAAAGACCCGTATACATCATTGGTAATCTTCTTCAGTATCGGCTTCAAAATTTTACGGACACGTGACCGTAGGGATGGTAAAATCTTTTGCCAAATCACAATTTTTTCTCCAAATTATGAGGATAATGTTATTGGCTCAAGACAAATATTATCATGTGATTAAAATTTATAGTACACTGCATAATAATTCGCATAATATGATGTGCTAGATTTTTTGGCCAATGAAATTGCTCGAATAGAATAAAAAATTAGGGCTTGAAACCGGTTTATTTATAAGTTAAAACCGTTTAATCAGTTTTAGCATATTAAAAATCAAACCAGATCCAAACTCTACAAACTGTAGAACCAATAACCAATCATGGTACGTTAAATAATTTAAACTAAAATTTTTGTTCTTAAAAACAAGAACAAATCTTGTACATTTGATAACTTTTTAAAAGAGTAACATTTTTTGTAAAGCTATTTTTTTTTACAGAGAATTAAAGCTGTGAGCATCATACATTCCAGTTCAACTATTGTGCTAAGTCCTGTAGTTGACATTTTAACCTTTAAAAAGTATTATAACAAAAAATGTAAATTCTATATACAAGCTAGTTTTAAAGATGCTTTTAACAGTAGATTCTAGCTATATAGTACATACCTATAATTTAAATGATCGGTTAACCCAGTTGGACGCGTGTTCATTAGCTGATTTGATCTTAGTTTTGGGTAATATTAAAATTGAGGTCCTTTTAATCGTTTAACCGTTTAACCGTTTAACAATTTAATTTGGCCGGCATTAAAATAATTCCAGCCCACGACCAACATAATTCTGCCCGGAACTATGGAGCAATTTTTAAGCGGTTAAACGGTTCCAATCCTTAGTGGAAACTAAGTGTAAATATGGATTCGGAATTTTTTGTGCAAAAAAAATCCCAAATGTGAGTTTTTTTTACACAAAAAATTCCGAATTCATGTTTCCACTTACTACAGATATGCTACTAGCTAAAGTTGGAAAATGCCCCACCATTTCACTATCGGAGAACTATAAAATTGATTAATAACACAGATACTCCGATATGTGAATAATTAGTAGAAATGATGAGGAAAATTAGTAAATTCACGTTAGGGCACTAAATAAGGTTTTTCTTATCTTACGACAATTTAAAAGACCTCAGCCTAATAAAATTCTTCCTAGTACATGACAATTTAAAAGATAATGAAAAGCTGCTTATTATAAAAAATGCGAACAAAGAAATATGCGCTACTTATTATCTATTGACATTTTTTAGTGGTTTTGATAGTACATTTAATAAGTTTTTTCCTCACTCATCATGCTCAGAATCTATGCCTTCTTTAACCGGTTACTACAGGTCTTTTTATTAGCGTTAGTTTCCAATAAATCGGTGATTTTTGACGTATAGCAAACCAAACAAAAATGTAGATATTTTGATATGAAAAAAAGAAAAGGTTTCTTTTTCTTCATATTAATATTCCAGAAATCGTCATACTAATCGTTGAAACTCCGTACGTAACTGATCTTGGTGGTTATGCTAAGTTCGTGAAATAAAGTTCTTTCTAGCACACGACAATTTAAAGGACTCAAAACACTGATTTATGACAAGATTATTCACATCGGCCTATATGAATCATGTAGTTTTCACATAGACAGATGAAAATAACCTTGTCAAAAAGCACTGGTTGTTACTAGAGATGCATGCGAATCGTCCCAATAATGTCCCAATAGTGTTACAGCTTAAGCCGTAAAGCTCATATCGTAACTAGTTACGGCAATCATTGGGACGCTTCGCGTGCACCTTCAGTTATTACATAGTACCCATGGGATAAACTAGTTTTATACGTAACAGTTTTAACTTTAATTGTCTAATTAATATTTTTAACTATACAATAATTATTAGTTTTATCATATGACAAACCCGTTGTGTCGGCATCACTACTCCGTAAATAAGATTTGCAACATAAATTGACATATACAAGCATAATGGGAGATAGGCAAATAAAATACATTTTTAGATAAATGCATCCTTACATGAGTACGTACGTATATACTCATTAACTTTGAAAGATAGAACTCAGTGGGATCAATGCCACCAAGTGCGTGGAATATTGAAAATAAACCAGTTTTTTTGTATGTAGATGGCTATAAAGTGAATTATGTAGGCCCTGATGATTATAAAACTACTGCATCAATTCGAGCCAATAATCCAATTTCTTCACAGTGTGGATCGTTTTACTTCGAGGTTGAATTTAAAGATAAAGGAAAAAATGGTGTTATTGGAATAGGACTTTGTACGAAAGAGCATAAAAATGCAAACATCATTGATTCAGATATCATGCCCATGATTGGTCAAGATGATGACTCATGGGGTTATCATGGTGATGACGGATATTTTTATTGTTCCGGAAGAAGCGATCCATATGGTCCATTATATACTACTAATGACATTATTGGATGCTATGTAAATTTTAGAAATATGAAGATTTATTATACTAAAAATGGTGTAAATCTAGGGATTGCATGCGATCTAAGTGTATCCGACCATTTAAAAAATAATTTGTATCCTTGTGTTGGACTAAGGTCGCAGGGAGGATCTGTAGAAGTAAATTTTGGTCACAAGAAATTTAAATATTCTTTAATGACTAACGATGATATTGGTGATGAAGAACTATTCGGAAAAAACTGGATTGAAACATTAAATGATGAAGAATTTACACAGCTATGTCAGCAAAATGATGTAATCTCATTAATGCTTCGAGGAAAATTTTATTTAAGTATGAATCTGTATGAAGATGCACTTACTGATTTAAATAAATCACTTGAATTTGAACAAAATAATGTATATGCCCTGATGTATCGTGTAAAAATTTACTTAATACAGGGTGAATACGAAAAAGCATTAGTAGATTTGACTACATTGCTTAACATTGACCCAAATGATGTATTTGCACTAAGGTATCGAGGAGAAACCAATCATATAATGAAAAAATACGAAGAATCTCTCTCAGACTTGAAAAAATTATTGAAAATTAAACCAAATGATGCGTGGGCAACGAATGCTCACAATTTAGTCAATGACATTTTTATTCGAAAGAGAGAAGAAGATTTCCGCCTTGACCCAAGTCTAATTTTAGACTTCGCATCACGTTTGAATCTTGTTGAAAGACGGAATCCTCAAAATTTTGTAGAAGTATTTGAAACTATACTTGGGCGACAGCAAACGGATTCGGATGATACGTATGATGATATTATTCATGATATTTTTCGTGATCGAAATGTTATAGATCGAATTAATTTTTCTCTTTTGCATCTTCCGGAGAATTGGAGTAATATGAGGAATACTTTAAGGAATTCAAATTTATGTTCCAATCTTCCAGATCAGCCAAATTTTATAGAATCTCTTTCTTTTATTTTGCCTACCAGATCCTCTCAACTTTCTGCTCTTCTTCCAGGGGATAATCTTTCTTCACTTTTATCAGCTTCTGCTTCGCTAATAGAAACAGGCCCACTGAATGCTCTGGATTTATTATCTAATTCTCTTTTTCCTCATCTGGGCTCTGATTTTCATCGAATTTGTCGGGGTAAATTTGTTGATTTGCCTTCTTTCGCATCAGAACGATTCTCGTCAGAATTTTGTAATTGGACGAGCGGTAATTCTGATATTGATGAATTCATTCAACAGTCGCAACTCGAAGCAAACTGTTTTAGCAAAATTATTGAATGGATTCCTTTTAATGAATTTACAAATATTAAATATCTTGCTAAAGGGGGATTTAGCACCGTTTTTAAGGCGATATGGTCTAATGGATATATTTCTACTTTTGATGATAAAAATGACCGATGGGCAAGAAGTAACAATATAAAAGTTTGCTTAAAAAGCCTTGATAATTCTAAGTACTTATCTAGCGAATTTTTAAGAGAAGTTAAAAATCAACATGTGCATGGGGGTAGATCGGCAATTGCCATTTATGGTTTAACGAAGGATCCGAATAATGATAACTATATAATTGTTATGCAGTATGCAAGAGAAGGAAGTCTCCGAAAATTATTAGATTGTAAATTTAAAGAATTAAATTGGTTAAATAAATTAGAAAACTTGCATTACATAGCGCAAGGGCTTGCAAAAATTCACAGAGCTGGATTAGTTCATAAAGACCTTCATTCAGGAAATGTTGTTAATGAAAATAAAACCAGTCCTTATATTACGGATTTTGGATTATGTAGACCAGCAGATCAGGGTTCAAGTACTAAAGAAATTTATGGTGTACTTCCTTATGTTGCGCCAGAGGTACTTTGTCAGAAAAATTACACACAACAGTCTGATGTCTATTCATTTGGAATAATTATGTCAGAAATCTTTACTGGAATTCCTCCATTTCATGACATTCCACATGATGAAAATCTCGCAGTAAGGATTATTTATTCTAATCTTAGACCTACCATCGAATGTAAAGTCCCACAATTACTTTTAGATCTGAGAAATAAATGTTTAGACATTGACCCTCAGAAACGACCGACTGCCAAAGATTTAGTACTTACTTTGAGACAATATCGAACAGACATACTTAAGAATAGAAAAACTGAGTTATGTAAACAAATTGAAGAAATTGAGAATTCAACTGAAAACTCATTAAATTGTAGTCAGATTAATTCAGCAGGGTTTAATTATAAGAGACATCCACAAGCTACTTATACAAGTTCACAACTCATGTGGGCTGCTGATTGGCTTTAACCGTAGCGAATTATTATATTTAACGGTTTTATTATTATTATTATTATTATTGTTGTTGTTGTTTGCTGTTGTTGTTTGTTGTTGTTGTTGTTGTTGTTGTTTCTCGGCCTGTTATTTTCTCTAAGAAAGTAAACAACTATATTCAATTATTGTTGCGATTCATGGTGCGTACGTATGTACAAATGTATTTAAGATAGTGGTAATCAAAAGGCTAGTGCTACCCTACAAGAGATCACATTTTCATATCAACGTTAAATCAGTCTATATCGCAAATGTAAGAATTGATTTACTGTGTCATTAGGTAGATTTTTAGCAAATTACAAAACAATTTGTTGGGTATCTTCACTTGAATATTAGAAATATGTTTATTTTTTTATTCAGTACCATATATATTAGTCTTCATGTTTTATGGTTGTTTTTTGTTGTTGAAAACATTTTAAATGTTAAAGCAGTCAAGATATTGAATGATTTCGAATTAAATTTATTGAGTCCTAACCTTATTTTGAAATTGATTACTGTTTAAATAACATACTTATTAACAAAAACATTATGTTCTTTAAATATATCTTTATTTTTAAATTTCTATTTACCCAGCATAGCGGGCTTTCATTGTGATTGGTTAACTTTTGCATCCCATGATCTTGCAAAATATGATTGGTTAACCGACAATCAAAAAATCGATTAAGGTGAAGACATTTTATACGAAGCTAAATTGTGACAAAATATTTTCATTACTATGAAATCTCAGTTAAAAAGTCCAAGATTATAATCCTAGCAGGCAAGATTTTATCTTATTAAATATCAAACTAAAAAAAAATAAACCATAAAAATTCTTTTTTATAAATCATTTTTTATAGTAAACAAATAACAAATTGCAACTAGATATACTTAGAATATTATAACTAAATAATTAAGAATAACTTGTAACAATAACAACAGACAAAGTTACTAAAAATTAAACAAAGCATAGAAACAACTTTCTACATTCTTGTTCTTTTTACAACCTTGTTGTTAACTACATTAGCAATTAAAATAAACAACAATAGCAATAAAAAGAATAACAACAAAATATATATAGTTGAAATTCAAAAGAAAAAAATATGACCTGCTTATATATATACTGATAACAGTGACATAATAGGTAAACAAACTAAAGAAAAAAAATGAAAACTAATTATAATATTATTATTTCATTCAAACAAATACTAGAAAAAACATAACAGAAGAAAATTTTAAAAAAAAAGAAAATTTTAATTTAATCTTGAATTCTCAAGACATGACATCATCAATAAAAATAAAAACAATAACAAATTCAATTCCAGATTTATATTAATCAATAAAAAAAAATATTCTTATAGATTTATAAAATAGTTAGAGCCAGATCCAGGTTCTTATTATAATTAACATAAGTCTTTCTATACAAGAAAAAAATAGAAATATAAATAAACTAATTCAGTTAGAACTAGTTTCTAGACCTAGTATACATGCAGATAATGATACAAATAAATAAATACCAAATATAGAACTAAACCAAAACACAACAAATACAAATATAAAAAAGAAAAAACATATTTAACAGACACAATATTAGAGGAACAAATACAAAAAAAGATATCATATAGTTAGATAGTTACTAAAAGTCTTCCAAAAAGAAATAAAAAAAACTCTAAATAATTTTAATAAAACAAAGAAAAAAAAAGATGTAAGCATATACAATTAGTCTTAATAAAAATTAAACAAGATAAATTAGAACCTTTCGACATGACAACTTGGACTTGACCAAAAATCAAAGATGTACTAATCTTCTATAATAATATTAAGAAATTAATTAAATACAAACTTTTTATGAAACCAACTACAAATTATATTTCAAAAACAATCATAGCAAAATTGTTTTATAGAAATATAGTATTTTTTAAAAGCTTTATACTAATCATTACAATCAGATTACAACATCAAATAGAATTTAATAATTTGTTTACAGAGCCTCTAGATATCTATAAAAAATAATATAATATAGTAGCAACAAACAAAAAAAATTGAGACCAAATTTTTGAATTACTATAAATTAAATTAGTAACAGATTATTTGACTAATCTAAACTTCAATTTAATGAATATATGAAAGATTACAAGATATATCTTTTATTTAATAGGATTTACAAAAATTTTATAACAACTAAATTTTAAAATAATCAGAAAAATAATATCAAGTCTTATTAATAAGATACTAATACTATTATCTTTAGAACCTACTTTGATTTTTAGTTATCTAATAAAAACTATCTCTTTTAGTCTATCTATCTCAAATTATCAAATTATTGCACTTGTAGTCAAGACTTTATATCTAATATTTTTATTTAATAAAATATCTGAAACATATATTTCAGATAATCATGAATCTTTACTAGATTTATAAGAACTTCTAAATAATGAAGCATACAACATATTTCTTATTATAAGCAGAGCAAGCTTACAAAACCTGGTCTGATACAGAGAAATCCTACAAAAGTTTTATATTTTTTAACAAATTCTAACTAGTTATTTTAAGCTATCAACACCAAAGAGCCCATTACTGTCTACTTTATAAGACTTAATTATCAGATTAAAAGAAAAGTTTTCTTTCTTATCCAAAAATCAAGAAAACTTTAAAGAACATATTAGACTTTTGTAAATAGTTTATTTATTTACAAGACTATCAAATGATTACATTATTTCATGTAAACAACTATCTAAAATCCTATAAACTTAAGAATAAGAGGCAGTATTTTAAAATTATATATAAACCTAATGATAAATTTTTTTATATTTAATTTTATAAAAAAATATATTAAGTAACTTAATTTTAATCATCAAGTAAAAATTGTAGAATCAGTCTTTCTGATTCTAATAATAATAAAATTATTAAAATAGATTAAAAACTTATTGAGATATTAATTTTTAAAGATTAGGATATAAAATTATATAATAAAATTAACTAATAGGTTTATATAAATTAATCAATTAAATTTTTTATTTTTGTACTATCTAAGAAAATTTTAACCCATCTAAGTAAACTTTGTTATATATACAAGTATATTTTTTTAAAATAATACAATACATCAAAATTTTACTATAATAGATAAATAATTTTATTTATAATCTTATAAAATTTTTTTATTAATTAATTAAAAAATAAAAAAGTTTTATTAGTAGCATATTTTAATTTTAGATAAAAATTTTAATATATTATACATAACTATATAAAAATAATCTATGTGCCTTCTACTTTTAAGAATATCAAACCTTACTTTTCTTTTACAAATTGCAGAAGAAATTAATTTATTTATTAAAAAATTGCCACCCATATATAACATTTTAATATTATTACCAAAAACATACTGTGATTTTATTTATATAAAACTTTTAGACCTATCAGAAGATACAAAACTGGTTACAATAGTAAACTTAACTTTAGTATTTTCAACTTTCAAAAAGCTAAGAATTGCATTCAAAGACTATATAAACACTATTACTTTTATACAATATTCCAATCTTGAATTAATATCTAAAAAAAAACAACTAAAACTTAGTGATACTTCAAATATACTAATTTTTATAATTGAAAAACTGCAACTAGCATTAGTAGAAAAAAAATTAAAAAATATAAATATTTTTATCAAAAAATATCACAATATTTTTTTGGTTTTGGAACTCTTTAACAAAACTTTTCTTATTACACAGTACCAGAATATATTTTCAATCTTATAGACTTAATTGAGCTATTCTTCAACATTTTTGAAAACAAAGAGATAGCCAATACAATACTAAAGAAATAAACATCTGCAACAAAGAAAAACTCTATGGCAGAAGACTTATAAGCATACATCCTAATACAAATATTCTATAATTAGTAGAAAATATAAATGAATTAAACCTATATAAATTTAATATAAATGAAAAAATTAACATTACTATTCACAATATTAGAGGAATTAATAATATACTAAAAATGCAAACCTGGATCAAACACTATACTAAATCAAGCTTACATATAATCTTTTTTACTGAAACTAAGCTAAAGGACTCAATTATGAAGTTACTAACTAACCCTTTATATAAAATCTATATCTTAAACTTTGTACTATATAAACTAAACCAATGTGAAGCCAATTTAAAAACTGTCTTAATGGTTTGTAATTAATTACAACTATATATTTTACAAAATCAACACCTTTCAAAGAACAGCTATATGTCTTGATTTCTTTTTTTCTAATAACAACAAATCTCAGATCATTTTAATTTATTTTCTTTCAAATTACCTATTTCTCTTAAAAAATACCTAATTTCAATTTCTTATCTGGATTACAGAAGCTAGAGCTAAAAACTGGCATCTAATCATATTAGATAACTTTAATGCTAATCAACTCAAAAACAAATATCTTCCAATATTCACAAATCTAAATACTACCAACCTAACAAATTTTCTCTTAATTTTACATACTGCTACTTTATCTATTACTAGCTTTTTATAATATTCAAATACCAACATAGCATGACCTAACTTTTGCTAGCCAAATTGATAATATCTGGATCTTATTAGATATATTATTAGCATTTGAATCTTTATTTCTAATTGATGCTTCTTACATTTCAGGCAGTGATTATTGTATTCTAAGTACAACCTAATATATAAACTTATTACTACAAAAAAACTTTAGAAACAAAAAAAAAAATATATATATATCTGTTTGAAAAAATAATACCAGAAAACTAAAAAAACTTTGAAGATTTACTCAATATCTGCTTTAATTTACAAAATATTTTAATATTAAATATGAACAGAAACAATAGAAACAAAATATAGAACTTCTGAACAGTAAAAATTAAAAAAAAATAAATAAACATATCTTATATATTTTTAATGCTTCTAAACTCTTCTTTGCATTTTTGCTAAAAGCAACCAAATTACATATTGCTCTAAAAAATATTAACAAATATCTATATTACCTCTTAAATAACTCTTCAAATAACTTAACTAGAGTAAATTATCATCTATCAAAGCTAGCTACCCTTACAAAAATAGCCATTTTACTAATTACACAAGTACAAATAAAACTTCCTCTATCTGATATTATAATACAAATAAAACAATACAAGCACATAATATGGCAAGCACAAAATTTTTAAAAAAAAGCAAAACCAAAATAAAAAAATCAAGTTTTATACAAACTGAAGATATTCAGACTTCAAAGATAACACTAATTATATGCTAAATAGTATTCTTAAAAGTAGAGCAGAACTAGTAAACTTAGAAAAAATTATACTTCTCAACATAATAATTACTGACAAGAATAAAATTAAGAAAATCATATGTCTATATTTTAGAAACTGGACCAAAGAAAGTTCACTTAATAATACTATTTAAAAGAATTAAAAATCAATATACAACCTACTTAACAATATTAAAAACAACATTTATGACAACTTTCTGTTCCTAATCATCTTAGCTGAACTTGAACAAACCATAAAAGCAGCTCCTAAGAAAAAAGCAACAGAACTACTAAAAATTGCAAATGAGATTCTTCAACATCTACCTTTATTAGCTCTTCTATTACTACTAAAAATATTCAACAAATATTTAATACAAGAATGCATCTCTGACTAGTGACTACAAGCCAACATTTGGCCAATTTTAAAAAAACAATATTATAACTATGAGCTTAACTACATATAACTGATAACATTAATTAATTATACTAAAAAAATTTTTACAAAGATTTTAACAATTAGACTAACAAACATCCTAGTTCGAATCTAAGTACTTTTTTTTTTACACAATTTTGCAGCTTTTTTTTATTAATCTACATTACAATCAATTTATCAACTTACTCAAATTTTGAAGAATGCAATTACAAACAAGAAAGAAGTCTGGATTCTTTTGCAAAATATGTTAAAAGCTTTTGACTCAATTTACATATCCATCTTATGCAAAGCATTTAAAAAAATTCATATATCAGACAAAGCTATAAACTTGATATCATATCTGCTTTCATACTAAACTAACAGAGTAATTATGAGTTTAGGCCTAACTGCACTTTACTCAGTTGAAGATAACATTAACTAAGAAGAAACTTTTTTATCTCTTTTTTAAAAAATATACTATAATCTACTAATCTTAAGAATATACAAAGAGATTGGGTCCTATAGCTTAACAATAAAGCTGCTAATCCTTTATAGACAAGATCAATGGTTCAAGTTGAGCTAGAGACAAAATCTTAGGATTTTAACTCTGTAACCTATATGGAGCCAAAATTGAATGCAGAGCTCTGTAAAAAGTTTCAAGATGAAGTATAAGAATGGATTAGGAATTTCTAAAAGAAGACTAACTTTGCAAATAAAGGCACTATATGTGACAACAGTATTACAAAAGATTTGGCTACAATAATATTGCATATGTAAGTCACTAGAAGATGGTGCAACACCAACATCTCTGTATCCAACTTACAGAGTACTTGATTAGAAGGGTAATACTATGTAACTAAAACTGGAGTAGTGAGTAATGCAGTGCATACAAAGAAGATCTGTGACAAAGAATTGGTCTAACCAAAATTGAAACATCTTAGGCAGGTATCTCTAAAAGTAACTTGAAGAGTATTCTCTAAGCAGTTGTACATCACAACTTAGATAATGGGCACTATACACATATGTAATAAGTCAAGGTTTCAGGCCTTCTTGCAACACTAAGCTAATAGGACATTAGTATATAGTTAGCAGTACACCTACAAGAAAGCTTGCAAGAAGCATATGCGATCAAGTGGCAGACTAAACCAACTATAAAAGTACATCCAAAAAAAATACATGGTAAACTGCAGATTGATAATCCAGATCTCAATAAATTCAGCCATGCCACTAGAGTACTAGGAAGTAAATTAGGCTATATAAACCAAACTGGTAGCAAGAAGAGCAAGAAACTGCTGGAGTTAACCAATTTGTAAGAAAGATAAATTACTGCAAATAGTAGACAGGGAGGCTGGATAAGAAAAGTAGAGAAAATTAGGAGTATAATAAGATGATCTACAACCTTTTCACTAGTTTAGTAATAATGATTGAAATACATAGTAAAGGCTACAAAAATTAAGATATATAGGAAATTGTAGGTATAATGTCACATTGGGTGTCTAGAAGCAAAATAGATTCTAGTAGCACAAATGTAATATAACTATATATAATAGTAATGCAAAAAACTAAATAAAGTATAAGTTATGATAGCATTTTAAAAAAAAATATATATATATATATATATATATACAAAAAACACTTAGAATTTTCTAGTGAAATTTCTGAATTATATTCAAAGAAGATACATACTTCAGTAATGGCTTACATGAATGACTTACTGTAAATTGCACTTAACAAAACCTCTCTTACAAATATTGCCTCTTCTTTTTATAAATTTGCCAATATAAAAATCAATCCTTTAAAATCTGTGCTAGTTACAAACTCAACAGATCCAGATAACTCCATACTTTTCGATAAAGAGCAACTAATAGCAATTAACAATAAAAAATTATTCAAATACTTGGAAACATAGTTTTTAACTAATAAAAGACCAATATTAGTACAAAAAAAAATAATAACTGAAGTCATAATTAACTTAAAAAAGTTACAATTTGCTAATATAACAGAAAAACAAACAATTTATATTATAAATAATGTTATTATTCTATGACTTCTTTATCAACTCTACTCTTCATTCCTTACTTTAACTCAAACAAACACTTTTAACAAAATATGTATTCAATTAGTTAAATACAAAGCAAAACTAGCTCAAGGAATTTCTAACTTCTTTCTATATAATCTAAATATTTATGCATTAACAAATATAGCTTAAGCACAACTTTTAGCACTAGTCTCAACATTTTAAAAAAACAAACCATTCTGATTTTGATTTTTTCTTTTTAAAACTTACATCTATAACAACTACAAAATGCTGTATTTACTAATACCTCTATCTTAGTACAACCTTCAATCTTCTCAATAATTCAAACAAATATACAAACTAGCTAAATAGTATTAGCATTATATATATTAGGCATGCAAATCTTAAGAGATATTAATAACTAACTTTACTCAAAAAAATTTATAAATACTTCTATAAATCAAATATTAATGCAATATCCTAAAGCCTTTTTTCTTAAAAAAAAACTAAACAAACATAATATTTATTGCATTAAGCAATTTCTAAATATTATTAATATAGAACTATTAACATAGAATCAGTTTTATTACAACATTAAAAAATATCAAGAAGCCAGTATCCATGTTGGTTTTATATAATACAAGACTTAATAGCTATATTTACAAATCTATCCTTAACATATTTACAATACAATCTATATATCTTAGCAAACTAAACTCTTATTAAAAAGAGTGAATAATTACAAACAATTTAACTATTAAAAGAATCCATAATCTGATTAATAAAAATCTTAAAACTGAATATTATATATTATTACTTGACAATATACTAGTAGTCTGTAAAGGATGCAAATTAAACAATACATTTTATTATACCAAATATTACTACTTCAATACAACAAAACTTATCTATAACCTCCAAGTAAATTGCAAAAAAAGAATCTATATTAATTTAGAAGACTTTAAAAAAGATTTTATACTAACTTCACTACAATGTCAAGAACTCATAACCAAATAGTGCATCCAACCTTGGCCCATCCTTTATGCTTCTTTATAAACTCATCAATGACATTTTGAAATAACCTTATAAAGGCTAACTTTAATACAAAAACCACAATATTTTATTTAACTAATGTATAACAAAACATTGAAAATATCTTACAAATAGTAGCAAAATATTACTTCTAACACTTTTATTTAACTTTTAAATGTTTTAACAATTTCTGTTTATCTCATCTGAACATATTATTAACTATATTAAACTTTATATTTACTTTATTAAGCCTCTGCACTTCAATAAAAATATATACTAATAATTCTTCTTTGATTAATTTTGTTAACTTTACAAATTCAACTCAATCATATAATTATTCAATACTAGACAAACAACAACATATCTTTCTTCTTTTAATACTAAAAGCCTTAACATATAATCATATACTTATAATAATCTTTGACAAAGACCTTCAAATCCAAGAAACCCCAAGTATTATCTTTCTATTAGATTTTATATTTCAAAAGTTTTTATATAATTAATTTGTTTCAAATCTTTTAGAAAATCTTTGCACTTATTTGGTAAAAACTATATTAAAACAAGCATATCAAATTACAAACTGACTAATATAGTTTAACCAATAATAAATCTTACTATAACATACTTCTCAAAATAATATTAATTAGTTACTAACTTTACAATACATATTATATAAAGAAAGACCTTTGGCTTTAATAACTGATTCAACCTTTTCAGTAATGAAAAACTTCAAAATCAAACTGATATTCAGAAAGCTACCTACTCATCATTTTTGTTATTAAAGAAATGCTACAAAACATCCAAATCACCTCTGCACAAGATGTCATAATATTTTAAAAATGATTATACATCTTCTAACATGTTTTAAAAACAATCTAGATCTTAAAATGCTAATAAAATATACATTAATTAAAATTGCAAACAGTTAGAAATATGCTACTATAATACAAAAATATCTATTTAAGTCTTCACTTACAATTATATTAATAAACAAATACCACTAGAAATAATAACTAATAATACTCTGACACCATTTGAAAACAGCAAATACAAATATAAATATGCATTTCTTATTTACTACAACATCATTTCTGCAATATATAAAAAAATCTGACTCACTTCTAAAGCAATACAATATAAATCTGTTGTTCCAATTCTATCTTCAGTATAACTACTAACACTAATTAAAACTATACTAGTTTTATGTTCTATACTAAATAAAAAAATACAACTCTATATTATATATAAACAATCATCTCTTCATCAGCTTATCAAAGACTAGAAGTTTATTAATCATTCTAGCAAAGAATAAGTTAAGAGTAAAGTAACTCTTATCTTCATCACCTCTAACATAGTTTTTTTATTATATATCTTACATATATGTATAATTAATTAATTAACAAAAAAGATAGAGGATAGACCTCTCTTTAAAAAAAAAACAAAATAAAAAAATAAACTATATAATTCAATTTTAAATAATATGTTGTTTTATTATTATTATAGGTTAATAGGACAGATTTGAGAATAAAGCAGATGTAACAAATTGTTACTTGAAAAAATAAATATATTGCATAATATTTCTCAACAGGTAGTAAAGATGGTTTTACTATTTAACACAAGATCAAAGTGGTAGTTAGAGAACATTACAAGATAAGAATAAGAATTTTAAAGAACATTTGTTATATTTTATAAGTTTAGAAAGTCTTTATTAATAATTTTATTATTTTGTAAAAATGCTTGTCTATATTATTTAATTATAAAACTTACAAACTATAAAACTTTAGAACTATATTACTATCTTTTATAAGAGAAAGAATTCTATTGTTTTTATAACAAATTGTTCATTAGAAGAGCATATACAAAACCATAATTCTTATTCTTGTTTTTTTTTGAATTTCAATGTTATTAGTTTTAATCTTTACTTTCTTCATATATATAACCTTTCATTACTTTGATATTTCTTATAATTATTATAAAACTAATAAAAAATGTTTTAATATTTATTGTTTTAAGATAAAAATTCAATATCTTTATTATAATCACTCTTTTTAACATTGTTTTACATTTATTTCAAGTAGGGTAAGATGGAGTCAATGTTCATTCTTAGTTGATAGAATGCAAACAAATTGGTTCAAATTGATCTTTCTTTAATTAAAGAAATAGTAAAGTTCTACATAAAGACTTGTATACTGTTATATAATTTTTTTAGAGTTAAGCATATATGTTTCAAGTAACAAATAAAGCTGTTTTATATTAAAAATGAATTGCATTGTTTTATAATATATAAAGTGTTTTTATATTATATATATGATGCTAAAAATTAATTTATTATTTAGTAGTCTGTGCTACTATATATTACAGACTAAGTAATATGCTGTTTATATAATATTTAAAATTTTTTTTATATACAGTATATAGTATACATATCTAGTAATTTGATTAACTAGTAAAAATAAGAGTATATAATAAATTATTACAGTACAAAAATGCAAATTAGTAGAAATCATAATAAATATATAATTTGTAAAAGAAAAAATTTATTTAAAAAAACCTAATTTTTTTATAATCTTATATAAAAAAAAACAATACTTGCACTTGTTCTAACCTTAAATATAAAAATAAGTCACTTATAAAAAATTAAATATTTTTTTTTATTTGGTATAAAGATGTGATAAATTATTAGTATAACAAGTAAGCATTAGCTAAATAATTTTATTAACCAATGCCTATTAGTCACATTTAATAATTTTTTATATTCTTTATGCCAAATAGATAATAAACTTATAAAAATTAATTTTATAAACCTATAATAATTATTTACTATATATTAGTATAATCATATAATATATACTACTTTACTAACTATCTTAAAAAGAATTAGCAAAAATTTTTACATATATACAATATCTACAATTATAAATAAGCCATTATGCAATCTATAGCATTATTAGATTATACTAGCTAGCTACAAATATGCTAGTTATAAAAGTTACACTGTACAGTTTTTTAAAAATTCTGTTAGGTATAATATATAGTATACTGTATATTTATAATATATTAATATTATTAATATATATAAAATAATTTTTAGTAAGCACTCTGATTGGTTTTAAGAAAAAGAATAAAGATCTTAAAATAAGGTGTAATAATAATGTTAAACAATAATATACATATTAGAAATATAATTATGCTAAAATTTTTTTTAATAAATTTTTTTTTTTTTTTTTTTTTTTATTGTTAAAGCCGATGTTATCGGTAGCTACTGCCTTTATTGTGTTTTTGGTCAATGAATACATATAACTTGTACAAGGTAAGTGTGCAACTAGCCATACATGTAACTTTTGGTTACCTATTTAAGTAGTCCGCCCAAGGGTTC
>CAJVQA010001330.1:0-26187 GCA_910591915.1 Cetraspora pellucida | reverse complement strand
AATCGGGTTACACGATCACCGGTTTTGGGTCCCGATCCAGATTTCGATTCCGGTCACGTTTTCGGTCACGTTTTCGACGATTGTTACGCGACGGCTTTAACCGGATTTCCCTCTAACAATAGTAAACTGGTAGCCCAAATAAAATCAGATCAGATTAGAGATGGATAAGGTAATTACTTGTTACGTAAAAAGTTAACATTATGCGACAATTTTTGTGCCCATCTCTAGATCAGATTAACAATTACACTGATACGAATAAAATTTATATCGATATGATAACGCAGTCAAATCAGCAAACAAAAACAGGTAAAAAACAAATAACATATTTACCGATTTGGTTTGACCTCAAAATTAGTCGTGAATTATTTGCAATGGTCTTTTAAACATACTTTTAATCCATAATTAAGTGTATAGAACATTGTAAATATCCACATGTTTAATTATTAGCTGAAAGTAAGTTAAAAAGGCCATTTTCTTGAAAAATTGCTTCCGAATTCACCCTTACCCATTATACAACCGATCGTTCAATAACAAACCGATCCTTCACTACCCGAAAATACCCGAACTCATCAACAACTAGTGATAGTGATTCCTTTTACAGCTTTGCATAATTGTTTTTTTAATATTTATTGTTTATTTATCTCATATAGAGTATCGAAAAAAGACCCTAAAAATCAAAACGGTTTCATGTGTGTATCACGGGGTTAAAAGCCACGATAATAAAGAGAATTTGACATTACTGTATAATAATCTAGAATAATAATCCTTTGAACACAAACATCTAATTTGCAAAATTTTTTTTATCATGTACAAAAGGCTCCATAGAGTATAAATAAGATGAAGTCACGAGATTAGATCAATCAATCGGACACCTGGTAAAATTATCAATTGTAATTGAATAAAAGGTATTTATATGATATCCAGAAATATCAGAAAGAACTGAAATACCAGAATGACGGGTAAATGTATTTCGAGTAGAATTTTGAATTTTCTGAATTATCTAAATAACCTTTAAAAAACAAAACGTAAGTATTCTCATACGAAGAAATGAATCTATATAAGTAGCATATAAAGTTCTCTTAGATAATGTAGTTAGTATTAGATTACTGCACATATAATCTAAATTAGAATTGTAAGTGAAACTGGTAAAAGCAAGAAAATGCTAATAAAATTTATAAAATTAAATATAGGAGCAAACAAAGAATTATGACGAAAACAGTTTCACCGGATACGCCTTGCTTCACTGACACTCATTTCATAGACACAACACTTTACCGACAAACCATTCACCGACATGCTTATTTTACTGACTCTCAAATCACCGACAATTGATTCAACGACATGTTTTTATTTCACCGACATATTTATTTCACCGACACTTAATGCACTGACAATCAATTCACTGACATGCTTAATTTACTGACAAGCTTACTACACCGACAGTACAATTCACCGACAATTAATTCACCGACAAGTTTAGTTCACAGACAGCTTAGTTCACCGACAATCAATTCACCGGAAATTAATTCAACTACACTTAATTTACCTACACTTAATTCACCGACAATCAATTCATCGGCATTTAATTCACCGATAATTAGAACAGTGTTTAAAATACCAATCTAAAAAATTTCGATAGCCAATCATATTTCGAGATCAGGTGTGACGTAAAAGAAGTGCAAAAAAATTAAAATAATAAAAAAACGCTTATATCTTAAAATTTTGCATATGAAAGTGCCTTCTGCGTACTAACAAAAAGTTTTCCTCGGGAAATTTTACTATAACTATAACCCTTTAAACCAAATACTAACTTACTGGTAGGACCCTAACCCTAAACTAATTGCAAAAAGTGTTTTTTTTTAGCAAAATTTTTTTTAATAGGATCACATAATGAGCGAAATTTTTTAAACTGGCATTGCTAGCCCTATAGATAATTAGTGACGGGATTCATCACGTAATGCACGGGATAATTCGGGCCAATACATAATTCTAGTCGAACTTACGGTAATCTTGGTAACAATCTGCGAATCCCGCGCGGGATTTTTGGCAAAACCATGATTTGCCCATCTATACTGATAATCAATTAATTAATAGGTCTATTTCGTTAATTAGTAAAAAAAACAACTAATTCAACTTAATTATACATGAATGCATAGTATGAAAACTTATATATATATTAAAAATAAATAGATATATTGCTTATGTAAAATAAAAAAAGTGATACCTGACTTTAATTGTGTGAGACAAGCACAACGCAAACACCTTTGACTCATTTTATGTAAGTTAGGATTAATAAAAAAATAAATAAAAGTGAATTATTTATGAGATAATAAGAAAAGCGATATTTGAACTTAATTATGCAAGTATGACACAAATTCTTAATTTATTTTATGTAAAAAAAAAGTTATGATTAATAAAAAGTAAATGAAAGTGAAATATTTATGAAAGCAATACCTAAACATGGACTTAATTATGCACAAATCCTTAATTTACAGTAAGCTGTCATATTATTGTGAACACTTAATTATTGAAATTGGGTAAGTATACGCAGCACAAAATTTTTATCATGTGTATGGTGAATTTCAGTTGGGGTGGGGAATGGGTCAGCCCATATTCCACTCTAATCTCAATCATTAGATCATGCAGAAGTTACAGTATTAGGGAAAAAAAGCCACATTGTATAATGAATCAGGTGCATTAACAAGAAAAGTAAGATCATCTTTTTTTTTCTCTACAAAAACTATTGGTAGTAAGAAGACTTGGCTGATGAATAAAAAAAACTCTATAATCTGGAAGATTCTGCTTGTTCTAATTTGCTGAGTTGATTGTGATAAGTTTGTTGCATAAAAGGTAATAAAAGAGTTTTATAAAGCAGATACCTTGAAGGGGCAAAAAAAAGAGGAAAAAACACAGACGTTCAAGATCATATACCTTTTTTAACTTCTTCAGTCTAAAGAGTCAATCATTAACAAAAACCATCACTATTTTCAAATATTAACAAAAAAATAAAAATAAAAATAAAAATATCAACCCATTTTGTATATTGCACGAAGAAAACTTAAAATCTTGAATTGCCTCTTGAGTTGTTCTCCTAGTCTTGTGCCTAGAAAGGTTAGTCTTTTCAAAACTTTAATGTATTTTGTGGTCTGATAAAACTACAATTTTTTTTTAAGGCTCTTCTATTGGATTTGGAGACGAGTCGCATAAGGTATGAGTATAGTTGCCAGAAAATTAATTTTCAAAAAATAGCAATTATAACACTGAACCAAGATTTTGTCATATTGCTAAATTCTGTAATGTCATAATGTTGTAATGTAGTAATGCCATAATTAGTGTTATAAATTCAAAAAATTTTTATTGGCACAAATGTAAAAAAAATTATGCACAAAGAAAAATTTATGCACATAAATTTAAACCTATGTATGCAGCATCTACTGCACTGATCCAATTTAAATTATTTGTCATGATGTTATAATTAGTAATGTGCCATTTATATAATACTCAGATTTCTTTAGTATACAGTATATACAGTACATACAGTATGTATATTAGGATTTTTTTTATACCATAGTTTTGGAATATTTCATACTTATTTTGGAATATTTAGAAACTTGTAAATGTTGTAGCCTAAACTTTAAAACTTATAAAATAACAAAAATTTTAGTATACAGTATGTATAGTACAGTACATATAGTTAGTATATGGTATATCATTAGTTGTAATACCATAATGCTATATTAACTTATAGTATTCATAGATGAAAATCTTTATTTTTATATTTTTTTTTTTGTGATTATTTGATTTGATTATATGTTGAGTATCATTAAAGAAAACCTGATTTCAGGATTACAAGTTTATTCTTGTTGAGTTCAATTATTATAAACTCTAATATACTTAAACTGATAAATAAACTTCAAAGTCTGAAGTTTGATTTCTCTCACAAATTTAAGAAGGCTGTGTTATGAAAATTATTTTATATTTCAAATTATTTTTTTTTATTTAAAACTTCTGTAACTTAAATTTTATATAATTTTTTAAGATAAATAAATTAACTGCATTAGACAATTGCAATTCAATATTCTTGACCTTCTAAAGATTATTTATTAATTTAAATCCAGATCAATTTTATTAGTAAGTTCTTTATTTTTTATTTGACAGTTCTAAATTTATATAGTGTTTTGTAAAAAAAGGAATTCTTTAATAGTAAATCTAAATTAAAATTTAACTAATTTTAAGTATAATTGCAAATTAGTACTAGAAATTGGAACTACTTAGAATTTTTTAATTGTTTAATCATATTAACCATTTAACTTGATTAATATTAAGATAATCTAGTCAATGATCAACATAATTTAACCTAAACTTATAAAACAATTTTTATATAATTAAATAGTTTTAATTCTTAATTAGTATTGGTATATAAATTCTTTTATTAGATTCTTATTAAAATTTTCTTCAAATTATCACAAAAATTCTAGAATCACATCTTCTTACAAATAGCACTAAATTTATTTTAAAATCTTAAGCTGTAAATTGATTTTCAAATTATAACTGTCAAAAATATTTTATAAAACTGTTATTAAAATTATTGGAATATTTATATTAGTTTAGCTATTATATTTACAACTTGTATTATAAATATTATAACATTATGTTATTACATTATTACAATATTATAACTTATAACATTATAGCATTATGGCATTTTCTTGTAATTACTTTGACAACTATAAATATAAGAAATAAGATATTAAATACTTGCATAACTTGTTAGATGTAATTATAGACTTACTAATTAGGCTTTTTTCTTCTGGTTTTGTTGTTAGTTTATGCTGTCACTTGTAATAAAGTTAAAAAAAGACCTATTATTTATAGAATATAAAATTGTAATTTAAATTTTTGTTAGAAAAAAAACAAAAAACCATAAAAATTTAAAATTTGAAATTAAAATTTTGGAGTTTTTTGTATAACTTTAACCCTAATAAAATTTTATAAAATTTTATTAAAGAAAATATAAAAATTACCTGATGTTTTTAGGGGATAGAGAAGTTAGAATCCTATTAGGTCTATACTATGCTATATTAATATTAAATTATTTATAATATATACTAATTCTAATTAAAAAATTTTTTAGATAATAAATTTTATATATACAGTACTTCACATATTTAATTTAATATTTTTTGGTTTATTTTTGTAATTTGTTATATATTATAAGATATATTTTATTGATTCAGCCAATAAAATAGCATAATCTAAATTACATAATTTAGAGTATACTCAAGCACCTTAATTTAAAGATTAAAAAGTATTGGAAAATAAATTTTATTTAGCAAAAAATATTTAAAATTGGTTAAGAGAGTTTATTATTACAATAAATATATATAACTTGATAATGTTTATTTTGTAAATAAAATATTTTTTATTAGTAAAAAGTTTTAAAAAAGTTTGTTATTTTAATTAACAAACTTTTTAAAACAAACTACTTTTTTTTTATACTTGTCTTTGAAAATTTTATGATCAATTGAGTATTCAAAAAAATCACTCAAACAGAATCACTATTCAACAAATTATAATTTTATTTTTTAGATTAAAAGTGTTTATGAAAATAAAAAAAATTGAGAAACCCAAATTATTATTGCTCAATTAGAATATTATTAATATATATATTGATGAAATAATATATAGAAATAAGTTTACTATATTGAAATAATACTAATACTAATTTATTCTTATATAACTAAATTATAAATATTAAATTAGAGTTTCTCTTTATGAAAATTATATAGCTATAGCAAAAATTAAACAGAGAATGAAATAGTATTTGAGCATAAAGTTTTTGTACTTTTATTACAGTCTTGGAGCCTAAATTACCTAGAAATAAGGTTTTTTGCACTGCTAATATGCAGCAAAGCCATAAATCAACTTAATTGCTTTTTACAAATCTTAAATTTTTAGATTAGAATTTTAGGTTCTTGCAGTCATAGAGTTATTAATATAAGTTCTTGCACTGCTTGCAGCTATAAAGTTTATAAATATATATATATTGTTCCTAGAACTCAATAGGTAGAGAGGATATTAGAATCAGCTCTAACTACTAAGTAAGCAATAGTGAACAAAAAGATACAAATTCTTCTCTAAGGGTTAATCCTTAAATAATTATTCCTAAACTGATTATCAACTCTTCTTACCTTATATACTGTAAAACTTTATAAAATTCTTCTAGCTTTAGTTAATAATTATTACTTATTCTCAATTTATGAATAATCAAATTTAATATTTATATATTATCTTAGTACTAATCTTGGATCAACAAAGTACAATAAAAACATTAAACTATAAAAAAATACATATTTACAGATATATAATTTGCTTTTAAAGTTATCTGATCTCACAATAATGATCATTTTGTTATTTGTTAACAAGCTTTTCAAAACAATAACAAATAATTATCATCTTTTAACTTTTGTTCAAATATTGTAGTATTTAATTCTTAAGTAGTATTGTATTTGAAGTTTAAAATCTTTGGTGAAGATGGCTTTTTTTGATTAAAGTTACTTGGTAACATATGTAAAAATAGTATTTAATCAAATTATTATTATATATTTAATATAAATTATTATATAACAAATAAATTATATTTCTTTATATTTAGTAGCAATTTTATTTACAACAATAAACCTAGTGTGAACCCAATTTTTTGGGATCACAGATGCCTGAATCAGGGTAATAATCCTTATCCGATCCAAGATCATGCAAAAAGTAACAAAAATGTTACTTATAGTACTTATAGTACTTATGTCACTTCTGCTACTTCAGCCATATATGCATTAAATGACATATTGGCCTTTTATTATATTTAGCTAATATATAACATATAAAAAATAAATTGTGACTTATACAAATAACTAGTAAACTCTTTCTGCAAATCCATTACAAAAAAATTAACTAAAAAATTCATCTATCTAAAAACACTTATACCTATTTTTTACTAAGACAACCTGTCCTAAGCTCTTGTTTAGATCATCATTTATATATATTCTGCAAATATTAAGCTTTTATATTTTAAACTCATCAAGAAAACTGTACTGATAGTCTTTTGCCTCCAGTTTATAACTTTTAATTATTCTACAGTTTCTACTGCCTTAACCTGTTCTATACTCTTAATTAAAGTTGTAGTATATAGTCATTCAGTCAAAATAAGCTCTAAATAAAGATTTTTGACCTAATATTGGTTAAACTACAACTAAATTCAATATTTACTCTCTTGCAAAATTTTTTTTTTACTTTTTGTTTTTACCCCATCCTTTTTTTCCCTTACATGTTTTTTATACAATGATACAATTATTTCCAAATTCATATCTTACTAATTTACACTAACATCTGTAATTAACCTATTTATAGACATTCATTTAACACAATCAATTATTACTTTATTTGGTTCTTATCTACATTATATAGTAATTTGTATTACAAATTACAGTTGTGTCTAGTATCTGAATTACAGTTGTGACTCTAACTATTCTAGTTACACTCTAGTATTACTCTAGTGATATCTCCACAATACAACCCATGTTTTTATCTACTACTCTTGCAAAATTAATACTTACAATCATATTTGTTATTTAGCAATTCTCTAAGTTTTAATTCTCTCTTTCTTTTTTCTTATCTAATCTGCAAACTGCAAAATGTCTACATTAACTTATCAAGAACCTGATACTGCAGACCTTGATTACTTCTACCAAAACTTCTCTGACAGTTTTGGAATCATATTTTATGAAGAAGAACAAGGCAACAAAACTCATCCAATTCTTTCTAAAATTTAACCAACTTTCTGTTTAATAAAAAATCTTAGATCACATAAGATTACATATATTTTTTAAGCTTTTTCCTCTATCTCTATGATTATTTGCCTCTGTGACAAATATCACACTAAATTTATCTTATTTACCAATATCAACTACATTCAAGTTACTGATTTTATTATTGCTTATATTAATAGCAATTTCAAAAAATTTAATAAAACAAGTCAAGAACTTATATTTAACATCTCTTCTTCTATCAATAGTGTTCTTTCATCTCCTACACCTGATGTGCACTATCATATCTGTCTAAAATATTCTGTTTCAATTGGTTGTACTAAGAGAAATGAGTGTCATTATTCTAATAAAAAATATGTTACTAAAAACAATGAAGTCTATTATTTTATCTGTATAACTGTCTTATCTCAGCATAAAACTAGTTCATCTCAAACTAAAAAAAACTTACCCAAACTTTTAAAACATTTTAATAAAATCTAACCAAACCACTAACCTCAATATTAATTTCTCAAACCAAACTTCTTCTACTATTTCTGATCTTATTGATTCTTTCTTTGCTATAATTACTCATACTAATCCTATTTCTAAACAACCTCCTATTATTAATATTTCTAATAACTCTAACTTAAATTTTAATAACTTTAACAATACTAATCAGCTTGATAATACTTCTAACAAACCCTTTCTTTAAACTTACTTTAGCATACTTAAACCATAATTTAAGCTTATATATAACTGGTTTGCAAATTTTCTAATTAACTATATACTCTCTTTAATTCTTCACTTTTTTTAAAAAATTTCTTTATGACTTTTATCCTGATAAAGAAATTAAACCAACTATTCCTATTCAATCTACATTCAAGATCTCATTCTACTATATTATTCACATTATGACTAGACAATAACTAGAATTCTTAACTAATCTCATTTACAGTAGCAATCTCAATATTGACAAAAGTGATACCATTCTATTTAACTTACTTGAATCTATTCTTAAAAACTTATTATTTAAATTTACAACTATCATTTTTACAAAACTTAACTATCTTGAAATTTTTGCTTCACTAGTTACTATTTCTCTATATATTGCTTACAATTATCTCTAACTCTGCCTTAATCTTGCATGACTTCATCACTTTTTATCTAATAATTATCCATTAATTGATTACCAAAAATTCACTAAAGATTTAAAACTTAGACCTAAAAGATTTAAAATTAAATTATTCATTCAAACTACTGATCTTGATCAAAAATACCTTACCATTCAATTAGATACTAAATTCAACATCAAGCTTTTTTTTAATATTCTAAAAATACTGTTTCTTAAAAAATTCTGATTCCTTTTCTAAAAAACTCTCTTGATTAATTTAATTCTTGGTTTGAAACCCACTATCCTTTCTATAGTTGACAATTTTCTTCTAATATTGATAAAAAAAAAGTTAAAACTTCTCTCTGAATTCAATTCTGTCAGTACTTTATTTTTCAACTCTTCAAGCATCTTCCTGAATTCTACATATTTCAAAAACCTAATTCACTTAATAAGCAATATAAGGAAACATCTCATGTTGCAAATTTTCATTGTCTTACTTGTAACAACAAATTATGTCAATATCTCAATAATAAAAAAATTCATAATAGTACTAAACTCTTCAATAATATACTAAACAAATCTTATATATTATTTCTACTTAAAGAGAATAAAACTTGGATTTATTCTACTTTTAATATTATACTATTTTACAAAAACAAAGAACATATCACCTTATTCGACCAACCTATTTCTACCAAAGCTCTGGACAAGTTGGCTAATTAAGCTAAAAACTTTGTTTATAAACAAAACAAAGTTAAAACAAATCCTAAATGTTGTAATTACTATTTTTACTACTATCTTTTACTATATTATCAAACTGTAGCAGGAAACCACAATATACAGTTTCTTTCCAAGAAGGAGGCAATTAACTTATTAACAAAAATATTATTGATACCAAATTTCTTGCCCAAATCATTACCTACTTTGATGTTGTCAAAAATCAAAAATCTACTTATTTACAAATTGTCAAATATTTCAATGATACTGCCTATCCTGTAGCTGAGTAGTTTTTAGCAAAAATATTTAATCTTAACTTTCAACTAGTCTCTATTCTTGACTCACTTTTCTTACAATCTCCTTTTTAAGTTCTTTGTCTTCTATAACTAACATTAAAGCAGCCATTACCTTATTAAAAGAAACAAACACTGTAGTTAATAAGGAAAATGAAATAAGTAAACAGGTGAACAAGTCTATTTATGTAAAAGGCCAGGAAATGATAGTCAGACCCAACACACAGGACAGACTATAGTACCTTGCACAGCTGTGAGAGCCAAGCATACAGTGATTGACTCTGTAGAAGACAATTTTGAAAGATCATTTACTACATCTTTAATCTCCTATGATCTTTATACATACTTTAACAAATTTCTTCTTTATTATAATCTATCACTTCTCTTACATGGTCAAACTATTCAAACTTTAATTTAATATATTGATAAATATAATAACAACAAAACCATATTCTGTATTATATTTTCTATTAACATATCTTATAATGAAACCTATATATACCTTTCTAATAACACTTGTTTACCAGATCATATTGTAATTACTTTATACCTTCTTCCTATATTCTATAATCTTTCTTTTAGATCTAATTCCTTTAATGTTACTTCTATCCCATCTGATTTATTTTTTGATAATATATTTCTACTTATAATTTCTCATATTTTATCTAAGTCTTCTTTAAACTTTTCTATATACTTCAACCTACTTTTTTCTATTCTTTGTACTAAGTTTTTATTTTTAAGCATCCTGTCTAACTCTTTTCTATATTTTTTCAATCCTCTTTTACTGCTTTTTTATATAGAAAAATTGTTCAATATTTTCTCTAACTTCTTGAGTTTTAACACTTTATGCCATGCAGTTAGTAATTTAATTTCAATTTTGCAACTGCTACACCATGATTACTATTTGTGCAATTAGATATATCTTGAATTTTTTCATCAATAAGTCTACTTGCAAGCTCTTCTATTATTCAAATTTGGTCAATTCTTGTACTGGATTCTCTATTTGTTTATAAAAATTTCTTATTTCTTAGATTTTCTATTCTAAAAGAGTCTTTGAAATCCTGATCGATTAGCCATTTTAGAATAGGTTCTTTTTTAAAAAAGCTGTATTTTAAAATGCTAGATCTATTTAGCTTTAGATCAACAATGCAGTTAAGTTACTCATAATTACTATTTGTGTTTTTTAATATATCTTTCTATGATTGCCTTTTGAATTCTTCTCTGTTCTTCTTTGTTATTAGGTGGCATATATATCATTATAATCATAAGTTCTAGTTACTTGAATATGAAGTTTGCTATTATCTTATATTCATTGACTCTATCTATTTGCCCAAGATGTTTTTCTTATCTTATTTCTACTAATATTCTAACCTCTAAGTCTTTCTTTTTTGATGTATTTGAATCTAACCAGAAACTTCTATATTTGTTTAGATTTTTTGCGATAAAAAAATCTTCTTTTTTATTAATATTTGTTTCTGACAAATCTAGTATATCAATTTTATTGTCTAAAACTTATTCATATATTAATTACATTTTGTGGCTATTACTTTTCATTCTATTAATATTATGGCATGTGATGTTCAGTTCTAAGTTGCTTTTTTTTATTAACTCTATTAATAATGCTTATTCATATATTAATTTTTGGTCAGAAAGAACTTTTTTACTATTTTTTATTATTTCTGAAGCATTTAATCTCTCTATACTCTGGTTCTTTGATTTAACTAAGGTGCCTTTCGAAAGCTATATGTAAAATTTACCTGCCTATTATCTAAACTATTAAGTTTCTTTAATATTTCTTGCAATATGTTTTGATGTTTTTTAATTTATTGTATAATTAATATTTCTTCTTTTTGCTCTATACTGTTTCTTGTTCTTTCTTTTTGTTTTTCTTTTTTCTTTTTATTTACTTTAGATTTAATCACCTTTGGCTTTTCATTATCAAAGTTATAGATGTCTTAAAAAAAACTTAGTTTTCTTTTTTGTTTTTATCATAATACACTTCTGTGTTTTCTTGGTCTGGTTTATTTGACTCTATTTCTTCTTTTTTTAATGCTTGTTTTCTTGGTATCAAGACAACTTATTATGATAATAAAAAGCATTTTTTTCTTTTGTTTTTTGGCAATCTTCTTCAGATTCAAAGTATATAAAGGCTATACTTCTTTTGTTACTATTACTGTTATTTGGTATAAATAATGCCTTAACTTCTAGAGGTCTTAGTTGTCTTAACAATATTGACTTGTGTTTTTTTCTTTTTTTGAGTATTTCTAAATCAAAACTTCCTAGTATAATGCTATACATTAATCTTTTTTCAAAATGTACTGACCAGCTTGATAATAGTAGGTTTAGTCCTTGCTGATTCCAATCTGTGATTTGAACTAATGCAGCTTTTGTTTTTTTTAGAGTTCTTTATTTGAGTATTTTTGTTTTTTTATAAAAACTTAAACAATGTTGTTTTTGTTCTTGCTTTAGCACTTTCTTTTGTTCTATGTTTTTTGATCTGTTTTTAGTAGACTATATAGAGTCACTTATATCTTTAGATGCCTATTTTTATGTATGGATGTCCTTATGAAATTTGTTTTCTGAATTCTTTTTTTTTTCTACTAATGTGCTCTTTTTTGTTCTACTGTTGTGTCTTAGAAGCATTAGTCTTTTTGACTCTTCTGTCCCTAGATTATGTATACCACATTCTGTTATTAACAGTGCTACTTTATCTTTGATATTTGCTTCTTCTGAATTTTTAAGCATTTTTTTCTCTGTTCATTTAAAAAAACCTTTGCTTGTTTATTAACTCTATTATCTTTTTTTTATTAATTATTTCTGTTTCTTCTTCTAAGTGCCTTTATTTAAGATTGCTTTCTTGAACTATTAATTATATTACTGATGCTTCTAGCTCTATTTTGTCTTTGTTTTGCTAAAATTTGCTTTCTGCTGCTCTGTTGTTTGATTTCTTTTTCTTTTTCTTATTTGAGCTATTGATTTCTTTTTTTGCTATTATTTTCTTTTTTTTTATACAAGTTTTCTAACCTATTAGCTGTAACATAATGTTTAAGCTCCATTCTTGTCTTTATATTTTGTACTTTTTCTTTACTATTGTATGTCACATCTTGTATGCTATATTTATTTTCTTTTCTCTTTTAGTTAATTAAAACCCTTTTCTCTATTGTTGTAATTTTTTCTTGACAATATTTCTGCATATTTCTTTATATTTGTCTACTAAGACTCTTATAATATATATCTGTACTAGGTTGCTTGTACCTAAAAACTTGCTATATCTATATCAATTTTTATGATATACTCTTTTTGCTTGTTTAAGCAGACATGCTTTTCTGATATTGTTTTTTGGTTTAGATTATACAAATCTTTAATTTTTGCTATTGTTATTTTTGTTATTAGTTGTTTATTTAACTTAAATCTAACTTTGTTCTAGAACTTTCTAAACTAATTGCTAATCTAATAACTATGTATGATCTTGTTTGCAGTGCCTTATTTAGTAGTCATGTTCTGTATTGGTTGAGTGCTTAAATATGTGTTGCTTTGTTTATTTGTTTGTTTACTCTAACTTATATGATTGTTTACTACATGGTTTGTTTACATATCAATTGATTAGCTTTTCAATGTCATAACTAGTTTTTAATTTTTCTAAAAAATTTCTAAAATTTTTTGAAAAATCTTTGATATTTTTGGTGAGCAGTTTCTCTAAAAAGTTGTTTTAATAAACTTATACTATTTCAAAGTTTTCTTTCTTTTTCTTTAGTAGAAAAAAATCTGTTTCTTAAAATAGTTTTTGAATAAATTTTGATGTATTCTTTTTTTAGGTTTGTAAAATTAAGATTGGCAGAAAAAGTTTAATTTATTAACATTAATAAAACTAAAACCTTTAATTATATTAAATATGAAATTGCTACTAAACTTGCAGAATCATGCAAGAGACTACTTCCTTCAGATTTTAAATTTACTTCAATTAACTCTCTTAGAAAATAATCACTACTTTGTACTAAAACTACTCTATTTTATATTTATACCTGTTTATATAGCAAAGATAATCTATATACTATTCTTTCTCTTAATACTGAACATATCTTTAAAAACTTTGTTTATTAATTTCTTTGATTCATTATTTGAAAATTCCCTGTTACTTTATCAAATAGTAACTTAGTTAAATAGACTTAGCCAAATCTTAATTTTTATATCTTTGCAAAAGACTAAAAACATTAGGCTAGTTTTTAAAACATTACATCTTTATCTTAGCTTTAAAAACTTGTTAATAAAGCAGAAACTTATTTTTTTGACAACAATAATACTGTAGAAAACTCTAAATATTGTGGCTTCTATTTCTATTCTTATTTCTATGCCTTTTTTAGAGCTGTTGCTGAGAATGATAAAATTAATAATCTTAATGAACATTAGGTCATTAACAAAATTACAACAAAACCAGTTAATACATATTTCCTTATTTGAGTAATTACTTAATTCTATATTCTCAAACAACTAATAATCTCAATATCAAAAATTCTTGAAATATATAAAACTACAATTTATTTACAAGCTTAAAAAATACTCTAAGATGAATTTAAACTCAAATTTCAATCTTTTAAAAAGTTTAAAAATAATCTTTTTTTTAATTCAAATTCTAGCAAAGATAATAACAAAGCTAAAGAAAAATTATTCTAATCAAAAACCCTTTAACAAAAAACTACAATTATCTATTTTCATAATCCTTTTTAATTAAATCTTCTATAGAACTCATAAATGCAACTACCATTTCTAGAATCATGATGTTCTCTGTAAATATGGGCCATTTTCAAAAAAGAATAATATAAGTAAACAGGTAGTTAAGTTCATTTATATGGAGAACTATGTTAATAATAGCCAGACTCAACATACAGAGCAGACTATGGCACTCTTCATAGCTGTGAAAGCTAAGCATACTATAAACAAATTTACAGAAGAATCTTCCAATTCCTTAAACTCCATTTTATTATCAAACATTAAGAAAGCATCTAAGAACCAATTTACAAGACATTATATAATTTAGACTTATGCTATAATCAATGCCTAACATGTTTAAATCTATTCTTACTTTTACATCTATAAATACTCAACTCATTTTTAAAACACATCTATTAATACAACTTTATACAATACAATAATTTTAACTATATACTTAGATTAGCAATCATATATATACCTACTTAATATGTCTCAACCTTTAACTGATTATTTTTTTTTATAACTATCAGTTTATACCTACTATCTATCTATGCCTATCCCTTTTAAATTCTCTTTAATAAACAATATACATTAGATTCTAATTTAATCATAAAGGATAATGAACTAGACAACATTTATTTTCAATTAGTAGGAACTATTTTAAATAGCTATGATGAAACTACAATAGCTAAATGATACTATAATAACATCTAATTTAATATTTGCTATAACAAATTTCTATTTTACAACTACATATCACTACTTTCTCTTCCTTAACCTATTATTACTTTTTTATAATATATTCACAGCTTTGGCTACTTAATTGATAACTTATATGACTATACATTAACTATTTTTATTAAAAATAATTATAGTGAAGCTTATGTCTATCTTCTATTAGAACTCAAACCCCTATCTAATCACTTTATCTTACTAGTTCAAGCCATTTAGCACTATCCAAATATTCAAGTAAAATTAAATATATAAACATTAATCTTTTCCATACCAACACTTTCAGACCATCAGTTCTTTTCTACCTCTTATTTATTTCAAAAACCAGAACCTTCAAACTATCACAATTTGCTTTCATCTTTTTTCAATAATTTAACACAAACAAATTTCAAACTATATAACCTATTAACTTATACACATAATGTATAAGGCTATAATAAAGATTTAAAACAACAGATTTGGGAAGACTTTTGTTTTTCCAACAATCTCAAAATTATTAGTATTATAGAAACTAAAATCACCGCAAATAACTCTATAACCAAATTATAAAAATTTAAACATTTAGTCCTATATTGATAATCCAAAAGCTGGCATAGCTATTATGATTCATAAGTTTATTAAAGAAGGTAGTTGCATAACACAATCATGCTAGAATCCAGGAATGAAAGTAGTTAACAAATAGTCTAAATAATATAGAAATAAGAACTAATTTAACATTTTATTAATATATTATAAAGTATTTGATATATAGTCTAGGTGGTTAATTTATATTAGCTATTTATTTAGAAATTTTAAGGTATCATATAATAAATTATTTGTTAAATAAAAATCAATTTCTATTTAATAATTGTTAGTTAATCAACTAAATAAAATCTTATAATAAAAAAAAAAACTCTTTCTGTAAATCATTTTTATACAAAATAACTAATAATCTGTCAGTACTAAAATTGTTAATATCTGGTTATTTTATTAAGATAACTAACTTTAGCATCTTAAGTAAACTTGCTCAGCTGCTATTTTACATATATTTTGAAAGTTTCATAAAAATGGCTCTCAAACTCGCAGTTTAATACTGCAATAATAGCCTTTTGGGTTTTAAACTTTTTATTTAATTATTTCTTAACAATTAGCTTTACAACCTATTCTGTAGACCTAAGTAAAGTTATATAGCTCACTTCTCTGAACAAAACAAGTTCTAAACAAACACAATAGACCTAATATTAACAGAGAAACCTTAAAAAATAACTTTAACTCTCTTGTAAACTTCTTAAAAAATTCTTTTTTCTTTATCACTAATTTTTTTTTCTTTTACATAATTTTGTGTAATATTAAATTATTATTACAATTATTTTCATCATAACCAATTAATATTACCTAAAATAGTATACAATTTTTTATTGGTTTTTCTTCTTTTACTAATTTGATTTTGTATACTATCATATAGCTTTTTTGGGATGTGTAACTAAATTGTTACATCAAGCCACACTTGCCATACCAGCCACATCTTGTACTATATAGGTTACATAAAACTATCTTTAAGGTTATACAAAGCTGCAGCAGTTGTAGTAGCTGTAGTATTACATCATACTTCTATCAAATCAACTCTCGCTATAATAAATCTTATATATTAAAAACTTCAACAGTTAATAACAAAAAATTTTACTAAGTAATATTAACTTTTGTTCTTAAGTATACTTATAGTATTTTTTCTTCTCTATCAAACAGAATGGCTACTTTGACTACCCAAGAGCCAGATCATTTTGATCTTGACTATTTTCATAACAAGTACAGTAATCATTATGATACAATGATCTAAAAAGTGCAACATACACAACTTAAAATAATGCCATTTGTATTTAACCTATCTGAATACAATATTGCTAAATCTCTTCACTAGTTTAAAACCTCTATTTAACTTACCATTATTTGCTATTACTGCAAAAAATTCCATACTCTCTTTACTTCTAGTAATCTTAATATTCTATCTAGACAAGCAACTCCTCCTCCTTCTTTTCAAAAATCTATATATATGGATATTGATATCACATCTAAACAAGTTAAACAACTTAAAGAAATCATTTCTCAATTACTAATTGCAAAAACAACTACTGTTTCTCCTTTACCATTTCCTTTGAACTATTCTACAACACAACAAGAAACTTCATTTAGTTCAAAACAAATCCAAGCACATTCTTATTATGCACATATTTGTATTATTTGCCAAAATAAAAACATCTTATATGCTTTTTTAGAAAATAATACACACTCACTTTTCGACAAATTTATTCTTATCATTAAAGGATTTTCAGCACACCTTAAATGTATTTACAAACTCAAACTCAAACCTATTATTCAACTAAAGCACTTATCCCTATATAAATTTGAACTGCTCTTGTAATTAAACTTATTACAATACTCAAAGAAGAGAAAATTTTAATTTTCAAAAAATTCTTAAGATTACTAAAACAAACACAACAAAAACAATATAATTCATATCAAAAACAACCTATTACCAAGAATCCTCTTATTTCAAACTCATATTTCTTACTCCTATTACAGATGAAACAAATAATAATGAACAATAACATCAAAAATTAAATGAACAATCCCTATAGCCAAGTAGCAAGACCTAAACTCAATTCATCATTTAACTGGCTAGCAAATTACTCAGTTATTGATAAAATGCAAAATCATACAAAATTAGAAACTAAGATATCACATCAACTTTTTAACTTTCTTAAAGAATATTTATATAATTTTATCCTGGTAAAATCCTCAAAGAAGCCACAGAAACAAAATATGACTTAAAGCTAGTTTCTATTTATTGATTAGACAAAAGGCTAATACTAGACCAAAATTTCTTATTGACCTAATTCAAAAACACAACTCCAAAACAGATAAAGCTGCAACAATTTCTTTTAACATTTTAGAAGAAAGTCTTAAAAGACTTATTTATATATTCACAACCATCTTCTTTACCAAACTCAATTATTCTGAAATATTTGCTTCTCCTGTTACAATTCCACCAATTAAAACTAAAAACCAGTTACAATTTTGTCTCAATCTTGCTCATTTACATTTATATCTTTCTAATAACTATCAAGCAATCAACTATACAAAATTTGTTAAAGATATCAAATTCAGATCTAAAAGGTTTAAGATAATATCTGAAGTTACTGATTTCAACAAAAAACAACAATATCTTTCTATTAAAATAAATAATCAATTCAATATCAAACTAAATTTTAATTTTCCAAAATCTCTTTTTCTTAACAAATATAACATACTATTACTTAAAAATTTACTTAGTCATTTTAATAAATGGTTTAAAAAAGTCTTTTCATTATATAGCTAACAATTTTCCAATACAATTAACAAAACCAAAGTATTAACCGTCTTAAATATGAATTTAGACAACACTTTATCTTATACTTGAAAAATCTCCTACCAACTAATATCGAATTTATAAAACAAATAATCTTCAAGAATGACATCATGAAACTTTTAGACATGCTAATTATCATGCACTTATCTGTACAGACTCTAAATGTTCCTATTTTGAATCAACTAATACAAAAGAAAGAACAAAGAAAGCTGATACTAATTCAAAGAAAACTTTTATACCACAACTTACACACAACTTATCTACACTTATTAAAGATATATTTAAAACATCTTACAAAACCTATCCCAAAGAAGATACTAAAATATGAATAAACCTTTCCTTAATGCATCTATATTTTATATCAAAGGCAAACATGAAGCAATATTCACAAAACCAATTCCTACTTTGACTCTTAATGAACTAGCAACAAAGACAGAAGAGTACACTTGTTCTTTCAATACTGTTAAAACTAATCCTAAATGATGAGGCTTCTACTTTTATTAATACTTATCTATATATCATAACACTGCTGCTCAAAATCACAATATTGACAAAATGGATAAACAACAAGCCATTAAATTCCTTATAGCAAAACTTATTGATACAGATTTCCTAGCTTGAGTCATTGCATACTTTGATTGTATATGTGCAACTTTCTAAATTATTTTGATATAACTAAATTCTATAAAGAAAAAGCCTTACTAGAAGAAAAAACAATCCTACTTAACAAATTCAATATCAAATTTAAAATACTTATTCTAATTAAGAAGTCACTCTTCTTATAAAATGAAGAAGAGGCTTTTTTTTAATAAAATCTTTTGTAGTATTCATAAAAGCAGCCACCACTTCTGGAATTATGATGTCTTTTATTAATAATGGGCCATTTCCAGAAAAGAATGATGTAAGTAAACTGGTAGTTAAGTTCATTTATATGGAGAACCAAGTTAATGATAGCCAGACTCAACATACAGAGCAGGCTATAGTACTCTTTGCAGCTGTGTGAGCCAAGCATACAGTGAGCGAAACTACAGAAGAATTTTCAACTTTCTTGAACCCTATTTTATCATCTTACATCAAGGAAGCTTTGCAAGAACCAATTCATAAGACATTATATGATTCAGACTCTTGCTATAACCAATGGTTAACATGTTTAAAACTACTCTTACTTCCACATCCACAAACACTTAACTCATTCCTAAAACACATCTACCAATACAACTTTACACAATACAATAACTTTAACTATGCACTAAGATTAGCAATCAAACTGAACTATAGTGAATGCTATATAAACCTATCATATGTGTCTCAAGTTTTATCTGATTACTTCTTCTTGCAATTATCAGTTATACCTACTACTCATCTATACCTATCTCTTCTAAATTTTCTTTAATTATCAATAATACATTAGATACAAACCTAATCATAAAAGACAATAAATTAGATAACAATTACTCCCAAATAGTAGAAGCTATTTTAGAAGACCATGATGAACTACTATAGCTAACTAATATTATAACAATATCCAATTTAATACTTACTATAACACATTCCTATTTTACAACCACATTTTACTACTTTCTCACCTTCAAACTATTATTACTTTCTTATATCACATCTATAGCTTCAGCTATTTATCTAATAACTTTTGTGGCTACACATTAACTATCTCTATTAAAAATGACTATAGTAAAGCTCATATCTATCTTTCATTCGAACCCAAATCTTTACCTAATCACTTTAATTTACCAGTTCAAGCAATCTGGTATTACCAAAACATACAACTAAAATTCAAGACATCAGTACCAGTCTTTAGTATTCTAACATCTTTAGATAATCTATCACTCTTCTCATTACTCTATATACCTAACTTTAATGTTGTATCTGACTCTTACTCTTCTTCTAATAATAACTGACTTCAACCTAACATCTTAATACATAATGTGCAAGGATATAATATGCAAAAAAAAAGACTATTATAGAAAAATTACTGTCTAACTTATAATTTATATATAATTAGTCTTACTGAAACTAAAATTGCTAAATATATAAAAACCAATTTCTGAAACAACCTCAATATTCATGTTTTTGGTCCAACTCTACAGAATCCAAAGAAGGAACATGTATAATAATTAAAAATAATATTAAATCCCATATATATAACATACTTACACAACCTGATGGTGCTATTGTTATAGATCTTTTCTTTAAAAATAACTACAAATTTAAAATTATTTTAGTATATACCTCATCAACCAATACTAGTAAGTATAGACCTATACAAAATATAGTTACTATATGGATACAACAAACAATATCATTAAATCTATATCTTATTATACTTGGAGACTTCAATGCAGACCACAATACTACTACAACATCAACAACTAAATTTCAATTACTTAATTACCTACAAAGTACCAACATGTTTAACCTAGCAGATTATACTAATAATCTACAAAATACATAACATAGTTCATAATATTAGACTAGAATTAACTATATATGGGCCTATGACTCTCTTATATCTTACTTACAAGAATTCAAACTTGATAATTCATCAGCTTCTACTAATAGTGACTATCAAATCTTAATATCAATATAGACATTTTCATCTGCTATAACCAAGGTCAGACATAAAAGCAAAAGCAAATAACATATATTTAATTACAAAGTTATGTCCAAAGAAGATTAAAATAATATTATAGACCAAGTAAATTCTAACATAATATAGCACCAGATCTTAGTTGCAAAAAATACAGCAGAAAGCTTAGAAAAAACATGGCACAAAATATACACCAGTATTATCAATGCTGCATTTCAACATATTTCTAACAAAAAATACACTGTTAAAAATTTTTATTATACATTTACACCAAAAGCAACCCAACTACACTATGATATTAAAACTATAGGTCATATAATGCATTGTACTAAAAAATATATTTTTTTTCAAATACCATTACCTACTAACATTTACAACTTAATTAACTACATCAATAATATTTATAACTTTACTATTAAACCTTCTCCAAACCACCAATCCAACCTAACTACATGGATACAATATACAAAAACTTTTTGAAAAACATTTTACAATGCCAGAAACCTAGAGAATGCTAAACATCTTAGAAACTATATTAACCTAGCCACTAGCAAATGATGTGAACATCTAACTACTCAACCAACCAAAATGATCAACAGTATACTAAACTAATATACTGACACAATACATTTTCAAAATATCAAAGCTAATAATAGTTTAATTACTAACTCTACAGAAATTAAACAACATGTTAGCAATTATTTCAATAAATGGATAGCCCACCATTCACTTGATGAAGATATTTTTAACAATAATTGGAAAGATATCTACTATTACAGGCGAAAAATTCGTGATGGCTCGTGCGTCACGATACGTTGTACAAGCGCTGATCGGGACCCAGGATCGATTATGCACGATCGACCCCATAACGGTAAAACGTGCATAATCATGCCCCCAACGCTCAAACAATCCCAGCAAGATGAATACGACCAAATCAGGGATGGCATAAGGTCGTAAATATAGTGTTTCAAAGTGGTGGGACAATAAAAAAAAATATTAAGGGGGACGGGTTAGTAAAGTGCATTAAAATAGAAGTAGAATACAACTGTATATAAATAAAAATACTTATCCAGATTAGGTGAAACCCACGTTGGTGATATTGTAGTATGGCGGAATGGTGGGAAAAGTAAAAGAGAAACCTAAAACAAATAGCATTAGTTAGTATAAGAGAAAAATGTATAAAAAAGCAAAGGGAAGTTTAATAAAATACTAATCTGTTTTGCACCCCAAGTAGTGGGAAGAGGGTCGAAATCCCTAGTATACTCACCAAATCGTTTTCCACGCCTCGAAGCCTTATTTTTACCGATTCGTAACGTTACGCGAGGTCTTGTCCGTTGGAGCGACAGACTCGCCGTTTACCTGTCACACTACCAACCTAACCAAAAATTAATAGAGAATAGTACACTTCTATACTTCAAAAAATCACTACTAAAGAAATCATGAGCACTATACAATAACTACCTAATAACAAAGCCTGTAGCCCAATAGGAATTAGTTATGAAATGATTAAATACTTAGGTCCCAATATGCTGACAGCAATTACAGCATTTTTCAACAGATGTTTAATTACACAAAACATTCCAAAACAATGAAAATGCAGCAGAATATATCCTATTTCAAAAAACCAGAGTTTGATGGAAATCTTAACAATATATGATCGATTAACTTAATTGAACATACTAAAAAACTATATACTAAAATCCTTACTAACAGACTATTACATGTTCTAACAAAACATTAAATTCTTAACTCACATAACTATGTCACACTTCTTGGCAATTCAACCAACAACCCAATTCACATACTCAATAACTTTCTTAAAGATGCCAAATATACTAAAAAACATATCTGGATTCTATCTCAGAATATGAGTAAAGCTTATAATTCTGTTAACATAAACCTGTTAACTAAAGGCCTTGAGAGACTTAATATGTTTTACCAATTAGTCAATATATTTACTAATCTTCTTTATAATCAATCTAACCAAATTATTACTAATCTTGGACTTACACCCTCATATGAGGTACAAGATAGTATAGACCAAAGTGAAACCATAATCCTTTTTCTTTGGTGAATCTACTATGACCTCTTAATAAGTTATATACATAATACATATACTGACTACACTACTACAACCAGATGGCTTACTTAAATCAGTCCCAGTAGATATTGATTTGCTACTGCCTCAACATCTGTATTGGCATATATGGATGATATACTGTGGCTCACAAACTCAATAGAACAACTTTAAGCAATTGTCCAAACAGCTGCATTCTTCTATACAATAGCTTATATAAAAGTCAACCTATATAAATTCTTTTTAACCTCAAATGCCAAATCAACTACACATATCAATTTTATGAACCAATCGATTCAATCACAACCAAACAATACTCCTTTTAAATTTCTAGACTGCTGGTTTATAGCTGCTTTACAATATGTAATACAAACTAAACTAATACAATAAGAAACACTTGAACTCAACAATATACTTACAACTAAAAATATTACAAACAAACAACCTGCTTATATTATCAATACTGTAATTATCCTAACATTAGAATACTGTATACACAATATAGTACTATTATATACAATATGCAACTAAATCACATCACAATACTTTACTACAGTAAAACACAAAGCTAAACTTTTAATATCTACACCAAATAGCACACTACTTAATCATAACATATATGGTATTAAAAACATATGGATATACAAGCACAACATCATATATCAAAATTTTAACTTCATATCAATGACTTAAGTTTAATAGGCATCAGTACCTATATTCAATTCTAACAACTGCAAAACAATTTATTGTTAACAACTAACATTTTACAGCATCCTCACCTATATATAGATGGACTTAACAAAAATACAACTACTTATAAAATAATACAACTGCTTAATAAATTTCAGCTAACTTTTTTAGCCAACTCTAATATCTTAGACTCTATGCAATTCAACATTCATATACGCCAATTGAACAATTTCTTACTAAATATAAACTTTATATACAATTCAAAAAACAACTATATACTAAAGAGATAATGTATCTTGAACAACTAACATCATATAATAACTCTGTATTACTTGACTGAAAACATATATCTCCAAGAATTTAATATATACCTAAAGGCTATAAGCTATTATGGTTTACCACTTTAGAAAACCCAATTATTGCTAATCATTAATCCAGATCAATTAGCTTCCAATTACAATTATCTCACACTAACTCTATTTTATTTACTACTAGACACTACAAAAATATACCCAAATCTTAAGTAGATGCTTATTATCATAAACATAACAATATTACTATAGGCAAAGCGAGAAAATACAATCAAACAGAAGACACAATTTCTATAATACATTGGCTAATTGACTTTGATACCTCACATACCCACCTATACCTTTCAGTTAACTATACCTATAAACAATGCACATGGTGTCATCTCAATTCCAACATATATAAAACAAATGTATATTTAATATTTCTACCAACTTCTCAACCAAATTCCTAGGTAGAAAAGTTAACTCTAATTTCTCTACCACACTCAATCTTTATGCAAATCTACTTGACCTATTATATTCTATTGCACTACAAAACCCTACTACAATACCTCTACAACCTAATATCATTATATATAATAATGCTATACCTGATATCTTTGTATAAAATCAAGCTACAGAAATTTTTTAACAAATTTCACAAAACAACTCACACTACTCACAGTTTACATTTTATACTAATGGCTCTTTAAACAATATTACTAATAACAGATGCAAAATAGGTATTAGTTGGATTCAAATCCAAGATAAGACTATATTGCATCAATATTTAGCAGAAACTAAACTTTGGCTCTCATTATACAATGCAGAACTTACAGCAATCCTCACTGCTGTTAACATATGCCCAAAACAGAGTACTATTACTATTTATACAGACTTATAATCAATAATTTCCAAATACAATAAGCTTACACAGTCATTACTTACATCTAACAAAATATACTTCTTTAACTACTAGCCAATATGGCACACACTTCTAAACTTTATTACTGCATACCAAATTCAAATTAATTTTTAAAAAGTAACTGCACATAGTAGTAATATAGCTATTTGTTTCTCTTAACATCAGATGGAAAACATCCTTCCTCTATCTTTGCAAATCAACTGGAATGCTATCTGGCTTTTTCTTAACAACAATTACAAAAGATCTCATCTTATACTAGCTTTACTTTATGCTAAAAAAAAACATTCAAAATCAAGCTAATGCTAGAAATACTATCTATATTATTCTACTTATATTCTCTTTATCCAACAATATATCCTAATCTTAACTGCATTTCATGCAATACATATGACAGCCAACTACATTGGCTAATCTGTCCAAACTCACTTACACTTAACTTAACTATTACTAATTTATTACAACAATTCTTTAATTATTCACAACTAGATATAACAATTACACAACTACAAGAACTACACAATAAACTTACCAATCATCCATGTCTCTCCTCAAACAATCTTATTAGAAATCATACAAATATATATACAATAATACAAGACTTTGTTCTATTCTTACTAATTAATACTATATGAGAATACACAATTAGCAATCAGCTAGCACTGACATTACAATAAAATTTCTAATTCAATTATCACAAAATAACTACAACCAAATTTGAAAAGCTTACTACATCAAACTTTCTGAATGGAAACAACAAAACAATATTCCTAATCATCTAGTGGCAGAGTAATCATTTATTTCTGGTGGTCCATTATTTATAACTTTATTAATATAATATATTTCATTTTGGTTA
>CAJVQA010001329.1:0-26188 GCA_910591915.1 Cetraspora pellucida | reverse complement strand
CCTAATAGAGTAATCTTTATTGTAATAATTTATACATATAAAATATCTATAAAAGCACTACTTTCTGATCCTTCAAAAAAGTTAAGTGTCTTCATATATTTCATAGTAAATAAACTGAATATAATATTTAATATCTTTATATACTATCTATTGTTGCCTTTGCCTTAAAATATCAAATTATTTTGTATTTTGTTAAGTCTTGTATAGACTTTTGTATAGAATCTGTCAAGTTATAATCATTATGCTATAGTTGAACAGCTTCTGTTATCACTGTAGTTAAAGAAAAAACTACAGATTAACAATATATATAGTTAAGTAGATCAAGTTATTTTTTCAACTATTTGTGTTTTCTGATATCTTTTCTACTTTTATATATCTTCTGTTAGGCCTGCTCTTTGGCAGTCTTATATTATACTTAGTTTTGTTAACTGTCCAAGACTGTCTTGTCTGTTTAATCTTGTTACTAGTCTATTTACTTGTTTATTACTATCTCTTGTCATAGTGTTCTACAGCTTTTAAGGTTTTTGTATTCAATTATACAGTTCTCTAACATTTTTTGTAAGTTATTTTTCTATTTTGCCAGGCTTATTATTGGTTGATTTATTTTACTTAAGCTTCTTTCTGACATCTTTGTTAGTTGTAGCATGTAACTTAATTTTGATATTATAATCATATTGTTTATATAAATGATTTAGCTTATTGTTATTTTTTTGTATCTAAAATCTCTTATTGTTTGATTTATTGTTTCTTTCATCTTTTTCTTTATCAGTATTTTATGCATTCTATTGTTTAGCCATACTTTTAATAATCAAACTATCTTATTTCTTGGTTCTTTTATTCTTTTGCTTTTTTCAAATATTACCTCTCTTTCTTCTTTCTTTAATTTTGTGTTCATTATTAGCAGCTTTGACTTTGCTCCATTTATTTCTATATTATTCATTATAAAGAACTTTTTTGCTATTTCTAAAATTTTTATTAACTGCTGCCTACTATTTGCAATCCATGTTGTATTGTCAGCATATGCAATTATTACTTAATGATACCTTGTAATATTGTTGTATTACATATTTTTTCTGTTTGTTGCTCTACTGTATAGTCTAAGCTTTTATTTTTTTGTACTTTTTTTAGTAATAGATCATAAAAAAGCTGCCATATTAACAGTAATATTATTTCATCTTGATTTATACCATCTTCTGTTGTTATTTTTTCTGTTAGACTATAAATTATAATGATTCTTAGTTGTCTTTTATAAAACAGATTTAAAATATATTTTACTGTTCTTTTGAGTATCTTAATCCTTCACAATGCTAATTTAAGACTTTTAAGTAGAACTAAGTCAAATGCCTTTTTTCATATCTTACAAAAGTATCTATACTTCTTTTTTGCTTTTTTTCATTATCATTTTTAGAATATATACTGCTTGTTCTATTGAATTATTTGAAAAACATATGTAATTTAATTCTTTGAGTATTCCTTTTTTCATAAATACTCTGGCAAGCCTTTTGTTACCACTTTTGTTATGACCTTTTTAAATATTTCTATTAGTACTATTGGTCAAATATTGTTTAAGCTATATCTTTATTTTATATCTTTTAGTATTAAATAAACTTGTGCTATTTTCTATTTGGTTGGTATTCTCCTACTTCTAAACACAAATCTGCAAAACTTCTAAATACTTATTATATTTTTCTTTTGACTTACTTTATCAGAATATAGCTTATTCTTGATATATCTGAAGCTGTTTCTGTTTTTAGCTTTTTTAGTACTTCTTTCTATTCTCTTTTTTTAATTTTTTGTTCAACTTCTGTATATCATTCTTCTTTTATATTTTTTTGTAATCTGTAAATTTCTTTTTACTTTTTTAACATCTTTTCCAGTTTGGTGTTTTTTTTCTTAACTGATTCTTGTAATGTTTAGCTACTTTTTTTTTAACTTCTTTTGGTTTTGTTAACAAACTTGTCTTTCTTTCAATCTGCTTAATAAATCTTTTAAATACTATTTTCTTATTTAGTCTATTTAATAAACTTGCTATTATTTTTTCTTGGTTTGTTTTGATTATTTCACATCTTTTATTTATATTTTTTTCTATTTGTCTTTTTTGAATTTGCATCTATTCTTTCTTTTTTTCTTTCTTGTAATAGCTTTTTTAAACTCTTTATATTTCTATTCATGTGTTTGACTATTGCCTTTGTAATTTTGGTAGTTTTGTATCTATTTTCTTATCTAGTTTTTTTAATAATTTATTTATTTTGCTTTTTTCTTTTTCTATTACTCTCTAGTTTTTTTTGTTATTGTATATTTGATTAGTCTTTGTATTTTGACAACAGTTTTTTTTAGTTGCTGTTCCTTTTGACTTCTCTTTCTATTTGTTATTATATTGTATGTTTTTTTTAGATATATGCTTGCTTGCTGCTATAATAATTGTTTCTTCTATTATATTCCAAATATTATTTATTTTGTTTACCTTTCTATCTTTATCTTGTTCTTTCTTTTAAATGTCCTTTAGGATTTCTTTAACTTCTAATCAGTTTTGTAACTCTTGTGCATAGTTTTTTTAGATTTTTGTTTTTATTTGATTATACAAATATAATAGTTTTGACTGCCTTTTTTTCTTAATTACAGCTTTGCTTTTTTCTGCTATTACATATTTAATTCATATTTCAGCTATTACTATTTTATAATTATTTTCTATAATTTCTTCTGTTTCTTCAATTTTTGCTTTTTGTAACTCTATTGCTAGTTTATTTGACACTTATATATAGTTAATTCTTGTTGCTGCTTCTTCATTTGACCATGTATATTATTGTCTTATTGGGTGCATATCTTTGTATATATTACTAAAATCTTGTTTTTTCATCCAATTGAAGATTGGCAGTCTTTTGTAGTTTGCTATTTGTAGATGTTGTCTGTCTAGTATATTGTTTACTATATGATTAAAGTCATCTATTATGACTATTTGTATTTATCTTTTCCTTTTTAAAATTGTTTCTACAATTTTTTGTTAAATTCTCTTTTCTACTACTTTATCATTTAGTAGTATATAGACTAAAATTATTACCAACTCCAATTGCTTGAAGTATAATGTGATTTTCATCATATATTTACTTATTTTCTTAACTGCACCTATATGTTTTTCCTATTACTCATCTACCATAATTCCAATACTTAATCCTTTTTTTTTTATCTTCTATTATATTTACCTAGTATCTTATATATTTGTTATTTGCAGTATATGCTAGAAATTTCATTTCTTTTTCTGTAAAATTTGTTTCTGTAATTTCTAGTATTATAATTTCTTCTTCTTCTGCTTAGCCTAGCAGATTTTTGAGTTTTCAAAGTTTTAAGTTTATTAATGTTATAACATACAATTTTAATTTTTTTTTTTTCTTTTTTCTACTTCTTTTTTAGTTGTTTTTGCACTATTTTTGTATTCTTAAACTCTTATTCTTACTTTCTGCTTTTCTCATTTTTAAAATTAGGTAATATTTTTTTTCTTTTTTCTTCAAACATTCTTCTTTCTTTTTGCAGAAAGTTTTTAATCTTCTTGTCTGTATTCTTGAGTTCAACTAAGGCACCTTTAAGAGTAGTTGACCAAGTCTTCTTTTGTACTCAGATATATATTGCTAATCTGTTTAGTTTGTCTAAAATTTGATCTAAAATATCTTCAACTTGTCTGATTTTTGGTTAGAGTTGTGTATCTGATTTTATTTTTGTTTTTTTCAAGTTTTCTTCTTCTTCTTCCATGCTAGTATTTTTGTTTTCTATCTATTCTTTAATGTTTTGTAGTTGAGGATTACTTTTCATTGTTATGTATTTTCTGTTTAAGTATTGACTAGTTCTTTTTCAGCTTTTTTTTCTTCTTTCTCTATTGCTTTTTTTTTTTGCATTAATGTTTTTATTTTCTAACCATTTTTCTATATTTTGTATCTGAAAATTGCTTTTCATTTCTATATATTTGCTCTTTAAGTTTTGACTAGTCCTATCTCAGCTTCTTTCTCTTCTATCTCTGAAGCTTCTTTCTTTTTTGTTTTTCTTGTTCTTTTCTTTACTTAGTATACTCAAAAGTTGTTATACATAATTGGTTTTAACTAGGCTGTCTTTATTCTCTTTCTGTTGTAAATATAATTATCATAGTTTTCCTTTGATTTTCATTTTTATTTAGTAAAATATAAACTGATCTTGTATCTTTGCTTATTAGACACTATAATAATAAAACCTCTAAGACATTACTTGGCAGTTCTGTTAATTTTGTCATGTACTGCCTTTGCTTTATCTTGTTTCATAATCTTTTTTTTTTCTGTTACTTTTATCAGTTTATTACTGTTGACTAGTATAGACCATAAAATATTTTATTTTTTTATTTTTTTATTTGAATTATTGTGAAAGACTTAAATTTGAATCTCTTAATTCTTATCACATGTGCTTTTTTAAATCTTTTGCAAATATATTTTAGTTCTTTTCTATTTATACTTGTTAATAAGTCCAAAATTGTTATAAATTTTTTATCTTTTGTTTCTTTATTAGTAATGTCTTTTTGGTCTTTTTTTAGTTTGTCTTTACTTTTTTTTTTTCTATGCTTTTTCTTCATATATTTTGGTATATTGGCTCTTTTAGTTTAGTATTTTTTCACATACTTTTTTTGCTTCTTTCTTTTTTCTTCTTTGTCTTTCTCTGGTATCATTCTGTACTAGTAATTTTTTTTTACTAATTCTTTATATTGTCTCATTTCTACTATATTCACAGTTAAAGTTTAGTTTAATCTACAAATTTTCTCAGTTAAAAACTTCTCTAATGTCTTTAATATGTTCATTATCTTTTAATAATGTTACAGAGTTGTAGTCTTCTTAGTACAATACAACTAAGTAATAAGATTACCAGTACAGTAATTGACTATTGCAAATATATACAGGATAAAGGTGTAGTAGTTTACTTTACTATATAGCAGCAGACAAATGGTTTGAGATAGTAACAGTATATAAATTAACTTTATTAAATAAACACACAGTAACAATCTTGTCTGTAAAAATTATTCTAAAAGAGAAATATCACTTTTACAAGTTAGAAGTAAAGATAAAAAGGTTTAGATCAAAGTATAGAAACTTAGAATTGGCAGAAAAAGATAAAAGATACCCTTTATATATCTTTTTATCTAGCAGAGATAGTAAAGATTTGAGTAATATTACTTGATATTGTACTTAAAGTAATAGGAATTCAAACAATATTAAATATAATTGTACTTGAAATAGTAGAGATTCAAACAACATTAAACAATACTATGCTTGGAGTAGTAGAGACTGTGTAAAAGCAAGTAGAAATATTGTTTATGTTATTTGTTATTTGTGCTTAAAACATTTGGAGCTTGTGTTTAGACACTTGAATCTGTGCAAAGGCACTTAAGATTGTGCAGGAATATTTGAAGTTTGTGTAGAGACACTTGGGGTTCATATTAGAGATATTTGGGATTCTTGTGTTATGGTACTTGGTGTTAGGATATATGAAACTTATACAAAGTTACATAATATTTGTAAGACAATAGTAATATTACAAATGTTACTTAGTGTTATGTGGCTGTATTACATTTCTAATAGCCAATTACGATCTTTTTATCTATCTACTATATAATATAACTATTAACTAACTAATGACTAATAACTAATAATAAATATAAAATATAAAATACAATAATGAATATATATATAACTACTAATATTACTATATAATATATTATGCTAAAATCTATTTTGTAACATTTTTCTTCTCTTAAGAATTTTGTTTTACAAAATTTTTATAACTTTTGTACTATTTACAAAAATTAACTAAATAATTAAATTTGGCTTCACTTATATCACTAATATGTTTTAGAGTCAGTTTCTTTGTTTAATATATTTGTTTATAGCCAATGACTTTAAACAATTGATAGGTTCTAGTCTAGGCCTTAATTTTACTTGCCTTTATAGACTTGTTATAATCTGGTTTATCTATTAATAAAACTTCTAAATAGTAGTCATAAGCTAAACAGTGTATCTGATTATAGTTAGAAGTATTGGCAACTAACCAATATGTATTAGTAATTTTGGTATAGCAATTTTCTCATATTGATGTAATGATCATTGGTACTGTTACAAAGAAAATTTGGCTTAGTGCATTGTTGAGCAAATCTACTTTTATTTTTGTCAATAGATCAGGTTGTTGACAACATATATAAGGTTTTCTATATTAAAGATAAGAGTAGTACTATTTGCATCACAGATGATAGTACCTGGATGTTATATTTGTTTACAAAGGTTCTGTAATTTGAGAGCTTTGTAGTAAATTTGCAGAGTAACCCATGTTGGTAGGTTTATTTTTTTTAAGATTATTAGAGGTTTAGTTAAAAGTATAGAGAAAATTAATGTTAAAGAAAGACATTTCTTTAGTCTTTTTATATCTGTTAATATTCTCTTTATGCTTCTATGCCAAGTAATTTTTGGCACAGTAATTTGTAATTTATTTAACCCATATTGTCTCTTATTAATTTTGTCTAACTCATGCTGTTTCACATTTAATAGCAGTTAAATTAGTTTAAAACATGCTTCTTTTTGTGTTTCATTTAAGATTACATTGTTTTCAACATATATTAAATAATTCTTTGTTCTAAAATTTGGCAAAATTTGTATCACTACATGTCTATTTTATTCTATTTTTGTAATTATAATGTTCTTTATATCTAATTATAGTGTTTTTTGTGTCTTCTTTCTCTTAAAAAGTGAGATCTCTGAACCTTATTTACTAATTTGTTTAAAATTAGTAACTTTGTTCTGATTGGTTCATCAATTTCTAAATTTAAAAATTATATTGTTTCTGTTATAATTGTTCTTTGTCTATCAATAAAATTTTAATTTTCTGTTGTATTTGTTCTTGTTATTTATTTTATTCAATTTTTTTCTATGTTTTAATCTACAAAATTTTTATCTTTTTTTTTTTTTTACTAGTTTTTTTTTTAAAAAACTTTCTTGTAATAAACTTGTCTTTTTATCTGTTGTTTTTTACTAAGATGTATATACTTTTCAGACTGTGGGCTTGTCTTGCTTAATATTAAGGTACTTTAAAATAAGGCCAGTTATCTGTTTGAATAAACTAGACAAATAATTTGTTTTGGCCTTAGTAGACAATTTTTCATTTGTTATTCTCTTTTTCTTTCCTTACAGTTAGGTGATGGCCAATGTTTAACTATTTTTAATATTTTTTTTTTATTGTTTTAAGTATACTATTTAGAATATATATTCTAATTTTTTGTTTTATAGATGCCTCACCAAAGCAAAAATCAAGCAATTTCTATTTATTTGTCCTCTTTTCAAAATCAAATTGCAAATTTAAAGGCTAAAGCAAGTGAAAGAACTCTATTAAATTTTAAGATAATCTAGCAAGAATGGCAATAAAGCACTATCTACAAGCAGATAGTTACTGAAAGAAATTTGCTATGAGTTTGGGTTACAAATTTAGAAGATAAGATTCAGGAATTGTGAAGTTGAGAAAAAAAGAGAGCCAAAGATATTTTTGTAATATTTTATAAATAGTAATAATAATAAAATTTTATATTAAATATAATTGTTTTTTTTTTTTTTTAATTTTTGTACTAAGTTTTTATAATTAATAAAATAATAAGTAAGAGGTATGGTGACTTAGTGAAGTGGTTAAGTTGTCAACCTTCTAAGTAATAAGTTAGAAGTTCAAAACCTACTAACAGTCAAAATTTGAAAAACTACTTATGTTATATCAGTATTACAGAAGTTAAGCAGTATTACAACAACAGCACTTTGTTGATTAGTTGGGATTAGTATCTGTAACATGGTTACACCAGATGACTAGCAGGTCATGAGGCATTTGTGCAATGTTGAAGTTACACAAAGAAATGCAAACCAGCATTGGGCAGTACAAACCCAATATAAGTTTTTATAGTCATATAAATCTATAAACTGAAAAATCAGAGCCCACTTGGAAAGGCCTAAGTAAAGAGATAGTACAGATCTTTGATAATACTATTGTAAAGACTAGATCTAGGAAACAGATACCAATATAAAAGAAATCAGGCAAGCAAGAAGCTCAGATGAAGAATATTATCATTCATATTGTGTTTTTCTTTTTCAGCATTCTTTTCTCTTTTATATTTTGAAGTGCTTTATTAATATTTCTTAATGCTGCAATGCTATTTGTAAATATTTCTATGCTTTTTTCTTCAGCCAGAGCTAACTATTAAACTGCTAACTATATAGCTACTACTATTTGTACAAAACAAACCAAGCTGTTAGAAGTCTCAACTAGAGAAAAAGGACCTTAAGAGGCAGATTCTAAGATACTAAAAACAGGTCATAGTTCTACTGAGCTATCTGGATTGGGAGTCAAAAGTTAGAAGCAGAGATATACTATAAGTACTAGAAATATGCTATAAAGTTGGTGCTAGGGTCTAGATGAACTCTGCAAAGATGAGCCCTATTAACAAGAGACTAAATGTGAGTAGTTAGTTAGCAGAGAGGCCCTCTGAAGCCCTACAGTCAGGTGACATACTTTGAAATATGTAATAGCTTAATAAATATACAGACAAAAAGGGCATAGTTAGGTTAGACAGCACTTAGATGTACAAAAACTTGTATGCTATTTGTCAGTATAAGTATAAGAATCAGAATGTTTAAATAAGTAATCTTTTAGAAGATTGCAAATATGGCAGCTAATGCAGAACCTGCTGTGCAGATGGACTACTTAAAATAGACAACCAAAATTTGTATATATGGCTAGTTGTATACTCACTTTGTACAAGTTATATAATCATAATTAAAATACAATAAAGGCAATAGTTACTGATAATTATAGCTTTAGCATAAACAAGAAAAATAAAATAAAATAAATAATAAATAATAAATAATTAAGTAATGTTTATAAAAGTAATAATAAAATGTTAGGTTTCATAAAGTACAGTTTTAATAACAAGTTGTAGTTCTCAGTTTTGTTGTTCATGATATTATTCTAAATGATTACTATTATAGTATTTTTATAAAATTTGTCCCTTGTTATTGCAAAGTTGATAAGCACTATTTTTTAATTTAGCATAGATAGTAAATAATCCAATTCTTTTATCTTCAAACTTTGCAGAGTATAAGGCTTCTATATTTTTTTGTTGAATTAAAACTTTATCTTTAACTTTAAATTCTTTTGTTATGTCTTTCCTTTTGTTTTCCTTGTGATGCTTCTGTATTTTGTCTGCCTTGTTCTTGTGCTTCTAGTAGTTTGTTTATTAAATCAAAAACTCATGACAAAATACTGTTTTCTAAATTTATTTTTGCATTAGTTTCTTTTATTAGCAGAATTAATTCTATAGATAATTGTTAACATTAAGAGTTTTACACATTTTTGATCATAACTTTTGATGTATTGAACCAATTTGGATAAAAAAAAAACACTATTGGATTCAGCTCACAGGGATGATTCTAACAAGTACAATATCATATAATTTTGATTATAGAATCACAAAATTAGGACAATTTTGATGAAAGCACTAATTCTAATACATGTGACTTGATTTTGATTGGCTCATATTACTGTGCCAGAAATCTAACATTTCTGACAGATTTATTAGATCTAACATATCTAATATATCTAACATATCTAATATATCTAACAAATATTATATATCTAACAAATATTATATATCTATTATATCTAACATTTTTATTATATCTTTTATATCTATTATATATATTATATTCATTATATTTATTAGTTCTTATAGATATTAATATTACTATATAAGAGGTGTAGCAACTTAGTGAAGTAGATAAGTTGTCAACTCTTCAAGTGGTAGATAGTGAGTTCAAATCCTACTAATAGCAAAAAATTTGGATAATTACCTATGTAATATATAGACAGTATTATGGTAACAGCATTCTGTTAATTAATTGAAATAAGATATCTGTAACATGGTCATACCAGCATAACTGGCAGGTCATGAAGCATCTGTGCAATGTTGGAGTTACACAGAGAAATGCATACTGGCATCGGGTAGTGCAAACATAAGATAAGTTCTTGTGATTGTTTAAACTTATGAACTAAAAAGCTGGAGCCTACTTGAAAGACCTAAGTAGAGAGGTAGCATAAATTTTTGACAGTACTAATGTAAAGGCTAGACCTAGAAAATAGATACCAATGTAGAAAAAATCAGACAGACAAGAACCTCGGGTAAGAGGTACCACCAACCAGGTCATCAAAAGTCTCAAACTGAAAGAAAAAGACCTTAGAGAGCAGACTCTAAAGTACCAGAGACAGGTTATAGTCCTACTAGACTATTTGAATTGGAAGTCTGAGTTTGGAAACAAAGGTATACTACAAGTACTAGGGATATACTGTGAAGTTAATACTAGGGTCTGAATGAACTTTACAAAGATAAGCCCTGTTAGCAAAGATTAAATGTAAGTAGTTAGTTAGCAAAGAGGCATTCTGGAGCCTTATAGTTATATAACATATTCTGAAATATATAACAGCTTAACAGATGTACAGACAGGGAGATTAGAGTTAGATTAGACAGCATCTAATTAAGTTTATAGAAACTTGTATGCTATCTGCTAGTGTAGTATAAGGGTAACCTTGTACAAGTTATATAATTATAATTAAATTCATAATAAAGGCAGTAGCTGCCAATAACTAATAGCCTTAGCAAAAGCAAAAAAAAACCATTACCATATATAGTATTTATTAGCAATAGAGTAGTCTTTATTGTAATTATTTATATATATAAAATATCTATAAAAGTACTGCTTTTTTGCTTTCTAAAAAAGTTAAGTGTCTTTATATATTTCAATAATGAATAAACTGAATGCAATATTTAGTATTTTTATATACTATCTATTGTTGTCTCTGCCTTAAAATCCCAAATCATTTTGTATTTTGTTAAGTCTTGTGTAGACTTTTGTATAGAATTTGTCAAGTTATAATTATTATATTATAGTTAAACAGCTTCTGTTATTATTGTAGTTAAAGAAAAACTACAGGTTAACAGTAATACAACTTGCTTTCTATAAGTTAGATAAAAAGATGTATATTCTATAGTAGCATGCTTCTTAGTTCAATAAGCAAAAAGTATAGCAGAAAGATTTATATTTTAATTTTTACTAGTTTTTACTCTTGCTAATAATTCATACAATGTTCTATTTAGTCTTTTTATTATACTATTTGTTTGTAGATAATATAGTAATGAAAACTTATGTTTTATAAGAAAGTTTTTATATAGAACTCAAATTACTTTATTTTGAAAGTTAGATTCTTGGTTTGAAAGAATAATCTTGGATATTTTATGTCTACAAACTATTTCTGTAAAGATAAATTTTGCAAGAATTAAAGCACTTGCATTTGGCACAGCTTGAGCTTCTGGCCATCAAGTTAAATAGTCTGTTGCAATAATAATATATAAATTATTGTAAGTAGTAATAAGTAGTAGTCTAACTAAGTTAATTTCAATTCTTTCAAAGACTTGTCTTATCTTAATAAGATGTAAAGGTTTTTTTTTTAGCTTTGCCTCTTCTTTGGTATTGATTACAAGTCTTAATATATTCTTTAATGTCTCTATACATTTGATCTTAATAATATCTTTCTAAGATCTTATAATATATGACATCTGTTCCTAAATGTTTTGCAATAAGATGACTATGCAATATATATAGAATAGGGTCTACGTTTGTCTATTTAATAACTTTAAATAGTTTGTTTATAGATTTCTTGTTCTTTTTATACAAAAGTCTGTTTTGAATCATAAAATATTTAGCATGATTAGTAAGTTGTTTTAGTTGATAAGTAGTAAAGTCTGAAGGTATAATATTAGAATTTAAATAATTAAATAGATTGTAATATTGATCTAAGTTTATTATTTAAAATTTTTATATTAAAGTCTTAAGAGAACATTCACATTAAAGTGAATTCTATCCAGTTTATAAATAATTGTAAAGTAATAAGATTGAAGTTTTAAAATCTAATATCTAATATGTTCTTTGGGTTCTACAGTTTTAAGTCATTTTAATGCAAAGTGATCAGTTATTAAAATAAATTCTATAGCTTCTAAATAACTATAAAAATGTTTAATGGCCTATACTATTGCAGCACATTTTAATTCTGTAGCAAAATAATTTTGCTCTTGGGGTAACAAACTTTTACTAATATAAGCAATAGGATGTTCTCTACTATCTTTATCTTTTTGGCTTAATGTGGCTCCAAAGCTATAATATGAAGCATCTGTAGCAAGTATAAATCTCTTACTAAAATTAGAGTAAGCTAGTATAGATGCAATAATAAGCTTTTCTTTAAGTAATTTAAAGGCTTGTTGTTGTTTACTTCTATAATAATAAAGTTTATCTTTATGTAGAAGTTTATTTAGAGGTTGGGCTATTGCTGAAAAGTTCCAGATAAATTGTCTATAGTATCTAGCTAAACCAAGAAAAGATCTTAATTTAGTAATGTTTTTAGGAGATTGAATCTTTTGTATAGCATTAATTTTTGCAGAGTCTGGGGCTATTCTTTTTGAGCTAATAGTGTGTTTTAAGAAGGGTAATGATTTTATTCAGAAATTACATTTGTTAAGGTTGAGTTTTAATCCAGCTTTTCTAATCCTCTGAAACATTATTCTTAAATGTTTCAAATGATTCTCAAATATTTTTAAGTATTTATTAGTATTATCAAAATAAATAACAACAAATTTCTATGCAATTCTTTTATATATTCTGTCCATGAGTTATTGGAATGTTTCTGGTACATTACACAATCCAAATAGCATTACATTAAATTTATAAGTGCCTTATTTTGTAATAAATGCAGTCTTTTCTCTATTTTTTGGATCCATTATAACTTGCCAGTACCTACTAGCTAAGTCTAAAGTTAAGAACCATTGTAATTCAGATAATGCATTTAACATTTCTTGTATTCTTAGTAAGAGATAAGTATCCTTTTTAGTGATATTGTTAAGTCTTCTATAATTTACACAAAATTTTAACTTTTTATTTTTCTTTTATACTAGAACAACAAATAATGCTTAAGGGCTTTCTGATAGTTAAATTATATTGCTTTCAAGCATTTACTCAATTTTTTCTTTGATAAAGTTCTGTTTATCAAGTGGCATATTGTAAGGGCATAGTTTAACAAGTAGTATATCTTCTGTATAGATGTGATGTTTAACTTTATCTGTTTTGTCAAGTTTTGTAATATTTTTAGCAAATAAATCAGCAAATTCTTCTAATAGGTTTTTGAACAATCATTTTTGTTCTTTAGTAAGTAGTCCTATATTTACAATGTTTGTTTTCTCTAAAGCATATTTTTTATATAGTATTAGAGTATTTATTGTATATATATAGTTTTCTTTTAATGCATTTTTTTGCAAAGTCTGTTGCAAAGCTTCTTCTTCTGTTAATAATTCTTCTTTAAGTAGTAATTCTTTAATTTCTTTGTCTTCTATTTCTTCTAAGTTTTTTAGGTTTTTTGGATCTTTCAAACCTTTTAAATCTTTTAAATCTTTTGAAACAGGTAGTTTTTGATCTTGCCTAGGATAATTCAAAAATTTTGGGATGCAAAGGCCAAATAAGAGTAAAAATTTATTCATTCTTAGTGATAAGTTATTTGTCTTGAAAAAATTCTAACATTTTTTCAAAATTGTTCTTTAGATGTTGAATTCTGGCTTCTAATCTGACAATAATTTAGTCTTTTTCATCTTTTTTTTTATTTTTACTTTTATTAGAAATAGTGTTTTTACTTATTTCTATAGGTTTTATAGCAGTTTTTTTTAATAATTTTACTACTACTATAATATTTTCTTCTTCTAAAATGGTTTCTTCAATAAGAGTTAACTTATTTACCTCTTAGTAACATTTATCACAATATTCTTGGTATTCTTGCAGTTCTGCACATTGTTTGGCAAAAAGGCATTCACAGCAAAGAGTTACTTTTCTTTCAAAATTTTTTCTTAAGTTTTCTACTGCTTTTCAAATATCAAAGTCTGGATAAGCAATATTAAAAGTTTTATTTAAAATCTGTTGTAAGGTGGCTTCTTCTTCTTAAATGAGGTTTATTTGTTCTGTTTGAAGTAAGATAGTAATTTCATCAAAGGTCTATTCATGTCTATATCTATTATAGTCTTGTTCTTCTATAGTTTCTTCTATGATCTAAATGTTTTCTTCTAATAAGACTTTAGCAAGTCAATAGATTTTATTTTGGTTTAAGTCATACTAACTTCTAGCACTCTTGTTAGACTTAGTATAGTGTTTAATTCTATTTCAAATTTTATAATTTGGGTTATCTTGCAAATCTGAGCTAACTTTATAAGTATACATATATTCTAATTTACAGAACTATAGGTTTTTTTGTATACTTTCTAAGTAGTGCATTCTTGATCAAGGTTTCTAAATATTACACATTTTATATTGAACAAGAGTTCCTCTTTTTAATCCTGTTGTATAATATTCATAAGTTTCTAGTTTATTTGAGTTAAGGCCTTTATAGTAGGTATTGTAGTAAGCAGTACAAGCAAGTTGAGTCTTTAGCTTGTATAATTTTTCTGGTTGTTGTAAGATAAAGCAAAGACAACAATAATAGATTCTTTTTTTACTGTAGTAGAATTGTCTTTCTTGTTCTACCAAGTCTTGATTATATTCACATCTATAAGTTAGGTTATCAAGCTTTAATTGAGCAACAGAGTAGTTTATTTTTATATAACCATACTTATTACAGCTATAGCATTGGTTTTCTGGACAGTCTTTGAATAGGTGAATGGTTTGTTTGCAATTTTGCAAGCTAATTGTCTTCTTGGTCTATTGAAACAGTTGGTAGATTAGTGACTATATTTATTGCAATGTTGGCATCTATTTTTAGAACAGTTTTTATATAGATAAGTGGTTTTGCTACAGATATAACATGCAGAATAGTTTTTTTTTTGAAAATATGTAGTCTATTCTTTATTATAATCTTTTTCTTTAGAAGTTATAAAGAAGGCATAGACTTCATATAAGGTTAAATATTCCTGCTTATATAGTTCAAAATCTTCTGAAGTAATGCAACTAAGTTGTTTTTTTCAAGATTGTTCTTGCTCATAAGATGTATCAAGAATAATTTTTCTTCCTTTTCAATAAATAGTATATTAAAAAGTTTTTCAGTTATAGTTAGCTTCTACTTTTTTTAACCAATCATTTTCTAATAGAAGTGAATAAGAAGTAGCAGATACAATTTTCATATCTAAAGAAATAAGTCATCCTTGAACTCTAATAAGTAGGTTTCTAATAATTCCTAGTAGTCTAAAGATAGTTTCAGTAGTAGCAACAATAATGCTCTTAGATGGTTCTTCTATTATTAATTCTAATTCTTTTACTATCTGGTAGAAAATTATACTAATAGAGGCTCTACTATTAATAATAGCAGAATAGGTTTGGTCTTGGATATCAATATAACATTTGACAAAAGTAATAGTAGAAGTATACTAAGGTTTGGTAATTTCTTGATATGTTGCTATAATGTAAACAGTAAGAGCAGTTCTAATAGAATAGTTGTCTAACAATCTTTTTCAATTGTTAGTATTTGAAGTGGTTTGTACTTTAGCTACATTTACATTTCAATAGTAGAATAAGGATAAGTAATTAAATCTTGGTTTCCATCTTTCTTAACTTTTGTCTCTAAATCTGTTTCTTTCTAAATAGTTTTTGTCTTTGGATCTGCTTCTGCTTCTGTCTCTTTGGTAATTATTTCTTTAATTGTCATAGTTTCTTTTATTATTATTATGATTATTATTGTTATTTTTGTTTCCTTCAAAGTTTTTGTTTTTTTGGTTTTCATTATATCTCTTTCTACAATGTTTAAGATTATCACAGTAATAGTAAAAAGCTCTGTTCTGTGCAAAGTTAAGTCTAGGGTTATTTTTTCTTTCTGCAGTATAGACTGTGTGAGGTTGTAGAGTTTGTTAAGCTTGTAATGTTGGTTAAGATTAGGTCATAACTGAGTTGATATATGAGGTCTTTGCCTTGAAAATGACCTTATAAGACATAGTAAATCATATAATTCAAACTTGATTTTCAAGCAAAGACCTTATATAATTAAACTAGTTGTTTGGTAATATCATTAACATCATCTTTTTCTAGGATGACTATTACTTTTTTTAGTTTTCAATGTTTTGTTTCTTCAATAGCAGCAGCTAAGTTATCAGAAACTAATGCTTGTACAAATATTGCATATTCAGATTATAATTTTTTAATGAAAAGCTATACAATAAAGTTATTTGGAAAGGCCTTTTCAGGATTTACTTTTTTTCTAAGCTTTTTAAACTAAGCAATATATGTATTAATAGTGTTGGTTTTTTGTTTAAGGTTAAAGAATTTTTGTTGTCATATAGCTTTCTTCTTAACTGTTTTGAATTTTTCCAAGAATCAAGTTTTGAATCAAGAATTATTCTCTCTATTATATGACTAAAAATAGTTATTTCCAAGTTCTTTAAGCTAATTTTCTACATTGTTCTTTATATATGTCTGGGCAATTACAAGTTGTCAAGCTTCAGACTATCTATTGACAATAGCAACTTGTTCAAATTCATTAATCTAGTTAACTGGATCTTTAGTTCCATCACCTTTAAATAGTACAATTTTAAAGAATAATTTCTTTTCAGTTCCAAGAGTATCAACTAGTTTATTTATTGCAGCAACAGCAATGTTCATAGCTTTTTTGTCTTCAGAGTCAAGTTTATTAGTAATAGTTTTATTTGAGCTTTCTGGTACTTCTTCTTGAAATTGTTTCTCTAGGAGTTCCTCTTTAAAATAAGTTTGTTTTGCTAATAGATTAAGGTCTTTAACAGTTAGAGTTGTATCTTCTTGAAAGTAAGTATTCAAGTTTTAAACAAGATCTTCAGAATCTATTAGTTGTTAGTAGTTAGGTTGTATCTCAATAATAGAATAGTTAAGTTGTGCAGTTAAGATGTTAAAATAGCTAGTTGCTTCTGATAAGCCAAAAGTTAAAAAAGATTCTTCTTCAGTTGTAGTAAGGTTTTCAATAGTTGTAGAGGAAGATTCTTCTAAACTTGATTCAATATCAGGTTGAGGTGAGAGAAGATTAATTCCTTTGATTAGAAGGTTAGTAAATCTAGTAACTAGTCTTGGTATTGTTAAAGTTGGAAGTTGAGAAATGTAGAAGGCTAAGTAAGAGTATAAAAGAGTTTTTGAGTACTTTCTCTTTCTTGTAAAGCTTCTAGTTGAGTAGAAAAAGAAGGTAATAATCATCTTCTTGAAAGGTTATTTTATTAGAAAAAGATATAATGTTTACTAGTTTGATCTCTACTATATAATGCTAAAGAGCTAGAGTCTACAATAGGTATTTGAGTTTGAGTAAAAGTAACAATAGCAGTAATAGAAGAAATAGAAGTAGTAACAGATTTTCTACAGTAATAGCAATTTCTTGTTGTGATTGATAAGAAGTAGATGCACTAGTTCTTCTTTAGAACCTTGTGCTAATTCTAATATAGCAGCTTATAAAGCTTCAATATGTTGTTGAGCTCTAACTGGATCATCAATAAAAATATCAAATTGGGTCTTTTAATCAAAAATGATTGTTGGTACAAAGTGGTGAGAGTTATATTTCCAAAAGAGAAGTTGGATAATTTCTTAGAGATTAGTTACCTGATTTTGATAACAACAACTAAAAATAATATTTCTAGCAGCAACTCAAATAACTAAATATATAGAAGTAGCTAGTCTTACAAAGTTAGATTGAGTAACTTTAGTAAAAAAAGTGGCATGAAAGGCTTCTAAATACCAAGCCCAAAATTTAGCAAAATGTTCATGAGAGTTAAGATGAATAGGTGTTAGTAAATAATACTAAGAACAAGATAAATCAATTGCAAGAAGTTGCAATATAGTAGTAGTGAAAGAAGAGTTTTTACTATGAACCTGTTAATGTTTTCAAATATATTCTAAATAAAATTGAATAATAAACTCTTCTATAAAATAAATTTTTTTGAGAAGGGTTAGTATTAATGAGTAATAAAATAATAAAATAAAATAATAAAAATTAAAAAAATAAATCTAAAATAATAGTGCTAGCAAGTAAAAAATTTAAGTGATTAATCAAAAGTTTAAACAATTCAAAATAAATTCATCAGCTGGTAAGTAATGTCAAAATAAAAATAAAAATTATTTCAAAAATTAAAAATTTAAAGATAAAAAATAAAAGCATAAACTTTTTTAATTTCAAAATACAAAATACAAATATAAAATACAAAATAACTTAATTTAATTTAAGTAGCAAAGGTATATCTAAAATAATAATTCCAAAATTTTAAAATACTTTTTCACAATTGCTGCTTTCAAAATAAAATTCTTTCTAAAAAGAGAATTGCTTTCTAGGATAGTTTTCTTAAAAAAGGTTTCTGTTCCTTTTCTGAAATACTATTAGCTTTTCTGGAATAATTTTTAGCTTTCCATCAGAAGGCACCAAAATATTACAGAGTTGTGGCCTTTTTGGTACAATACAACCAAGTAACAAGATTACCTAATATAGTGATTAACTATTGCAAATATATACAGTATAGAGGTATAGTAGTTCACTTTACTATACAGTAGCAGGCAAACAGTTTGAAATAGTAACACTATATAGATTAACTTTATTAAATAAATACACAGTGACAACCTTGTTTGTAGAAATTACTCTAGAGGGGAAATATCATTTTTACAAGTTAGAAGTAAAGCTAAGAAGGTCTAGATTAAAGTATAGGAACTTAGAATTGGTAGAGAAAGGTAAAAAATACCTTATATATATTTTTTTATTTAGTAAGGATAATGAGGATTTAAGTAATAATACTTGATACTGTACTTGGGGTAATAGGAGTTTGAACAACATTAAATATCATTATATTTAAAATAGTAGAAGTTCAAATAACATTAAATGATACTATACTTGGAGTAGTAAAAACTGTGCAAAGGCAACTGAAGATATTGTTTATGTTATTTGTTATTTATGTTTAAAACATTTGGGACTTGTGTTTAGGCACTTGGATTGGCAAAAGCATTTGGAATTATGCAGAGATACTTGGGATTTATGCGAGGACACTTGAAGTTTGTGTCAAAGATACTTGGAATTCTTGTGCTGTAGCACTTGACACAGTAATTTGGTGTTAGAATACATAAAACTTGTACAAAGGTACTTGGAATTTGTAAAACAATAGTAATATCACAAATGTTACCCAGTGTCATGTGGCTGTACTATATTTCTAATAGCCAATTAAGATCCTTTTATCTATCTACTATATAATATAACTATTGACTAACTAATAACTAATAACTAATAATAAATATAAGATATAAAATACAATAATGAATATATATATAACTACTAATACTACTATATAATAAACTATACTAAAATCTACTTTGTAACAATAACTAGCTAATAAACTTTATACATTCTTTTTTTGTTTCTCTAGGCACATTGTATATAAATATGTTGGCTAATAGACTGTTGTTTTTGCTGCAATTCCTTTTGCTTGGTATCTATATACTTTTTTCTAAAGAAATTCCTACTATATCTATTTCTTTTTCAACTTTTTGGTTTCTTCTTTTTCTTTTCTCTTTTTCTTCTGTTGTTAAATCTTATCTTGATTCTTTATTATCCATTTCTATATTTTTTTGTTTTGCTTCTTTTGTTTGTTCTTTTCTGGTTTCTATTATTTGTATTAATAATTCCTCTTTTATTTGATTTACATTTTTAAAACTTACTTCTGTTTTTGCTTCTTCTATTGTAAAAAGGTTTTTATTCAGTAGTCTTTTTTTGTTTGTATCTTTTTTTTCTAATCTTCTTCAATTTTTTAATTTTCTTTATGCATGTTTATTTGCTTTTTCTTTTTCTTTATTGCTTTTTGTTATGTCAATTTTTCTTTTTCTTGTTTGTTTTTTTCTTCAAGCTTGATTGCCATTATGTTTCAGTCTTGCTCTGTAAAATTTAACTTTTTTTTTGGCTATTCTTTTTCTGCTTTTTTGATTAATTATTTTGTTATTCTTAACAGTACAACTTTTTCTAATTTTTGCTTAGTAAGCATCACAACAATCTTATCTTTACTGTCTGCATTATATATGTCTTACTCAACTGATTAAAAAATATTTTGTTATATATTCTGTTCATCACCTAGTATGCCCTTCTTATAAAGATTGTTGATAGACTTTCTTCATATTTTTCTAATTTTATGTTGTACTTATATCTATATGTCTCTGATTGGTTCTTCAAATTTCCTATTTACTTCATTTTACTTATATAAACTTTATTTATTTGTTGTATAACCTGTTTATTATTTTTAATTTTTGATTTTTTTATTTAAAATATGCTTTTAAATTAGAATTTTAATAATATTTGCTTATTTTATAAATTAACATGTTAATTTTTATTTATTATTATTACTCTAAAGGCATCATATGATTATTAATATATAAACTTTTTAAAAAATAATTACTGACAAGTAGATACTGTGCTTCTTAAAAAAATAATTAAAAATTAGATTTTTATACAACAGAATCACATATTTGATCTTTTGATGTTTGATATATTTATTTTATTTATTATTATATTTGTTTATATTATAAGCAAATATTTTTAACACTTTTTTAATTTATTCAAACATTAGAACATTATGCTATTATATTGTGTTTACATATTTAAAGCATTTATATAAAACTGTATATTTAATATTCTTAAAAAAAATAAAAAAATTTATGTATCAGAAGTTAGTATAATATTAATTAATCTTTTTAATTTTAGTCAAGTATTTTTGTTTTAATTTAAAGTAAAAGATTTATATAACTTAATTATTTTATATTCTATGAGTTAATAAAATATAGATATGTATTCAATTAATATATTTGATTATTTTTTTTATGTCTTTTATTATAACTTAAAATTTTTTTGGTAGTTTAATATTAATTTTTTTTGTTAATTAATAACTTTAATTTATAATTTTTTATATACAGAATTAAATAGCTATTGGTATTCTATTAAGATTTAAAATTTTTTTTTTTTGGTGTTAAGGTAATTTCTTTGGTCTTTTGACTTTTATTAATCACTTATTGGTATTATGATTTAATGAACCACTACAGAAGAGTGTACAATTGGCTACATATGTAACTTTTCTATATTATCTATTTAAGAAGTCTGCCTAAAGGTTCTTTATTAATTATTATACCTAATATATTTGCTTAAATATTCTACTTTAAACCCTCTGGATCTGTAATTTGTATTAACTCACTGAATTATATTTAGATGCCCAGATCATTGTTTCAACCTTAGGACTAATTTATTCTCAAAGTAAACCTTTTTGAGCCTTTTGTATCTATTTTTATAGCTAATCTAAATATTATTATGGCAGAACCAACACTTGTGATTAGGGCTTAACTTTTAAACTGTTATGTTCTTGTAGAGTTTACTTGGATTCTAGCATCTACTTTACAGCATAACTTCAATACTTTAGTATATTTCTGAATTTTACTAGACTCCCAATCCAGATAGCCTGTATAGAACTATGACCAGTTCATCAATATATTAGATCAATCTAATATTCTTTTTCTTTAGTTTATTTTATTAGCCTGGTTGTAGTATTTCCAAGACTCCAAACCCAAAGGTTTTTGCCTATCTGATTACCAAAGCCTGGATATCTGTTTCTTCAAACTAGCCTTTACAATAGTACTATTGAAGATCTGGCTACCTTTCTACTCAGGTTTTCCTAAATAGTCTTCTTGTTATCTAATTTTAATAGATTTACATGACTATAAGAACTTATCTAATATGTGCACTGCCTAGTTGTTGGTTTGCATTGCTTTGTATAACTCCAAGATTGCACAAATGTCCTATGATCTGCCAGTCATGCTAATATGATTATCATTACAAGTATCCTAATCTAATTATTATAACAGTTGCTATAATATGAATATTATATAAATGATTATCAAATTTCTGCTATCAATGGGATTTGAACATTTAACCTACTACTTGAGAGATTGACAACCTGACTACTTTACTAGGTCATCACACACCTTTATTTAAAATATTTTATTTCTAATTAATAACTAATAATTTGTAAGAAAAACTTGTTATTTTAGAAGTTGAGATTTTAAAGCTTTTTTAACTTACTTTTATTTGACATTTTCAATAAGATGTAAGTTTATATATGAATATATTTAGTCAGTATAAAGATTTTTATCCAAGCTTTAACTTCTCTAAGTACACCTTTTTGGAATCATAATATAAAAAAAAAAGATTCAAAAAATGCATTTAGAAAAAATAAAATTTATAATTATTACTTGAGACTAAGCAGATGTATACAATTAAAATAGCATATATTTAAAGTAATGCATTTAAGAAGATAAACTATATTTTTATTCATTATATATTTAGACTTGTGCTATATATTACTTATTCTTTTTTGGAATGATTCTTATTCTATTCTAAAAAATTATCTATTCTTATTATTATTATATTATTATTAAAAATTAGTTAAAAAGAATAATTATAGATTGTTTATTTATTGTTAAAATTAATTAATATGAAAAATCCTTATACTTTGTAAATTTTTAGAGAATTGGGTTTAATTAAGACAAACACAAGATATTTCTTTTATAAAATGTTTTTTATAAATAAATAAATATAATTTTAGTAATAATATCAACATTTTTTTTATTGTTGTATTTATTTCTTAATTTTTTTTTATTGCATAACTATATAGAACTTGGTTCTATTAGAAAAATCATTCATATATTTGGATACTTAAATTATTTCTAATAAATAATTATTTTAACAAATTAGTCTTAATAAAATTGAATTTTATAATTGGCTATTATTTATAAGAATTCATATAAAAAATATAGCAATAATGAAATTTTTGAAATTACTTTTTTTAAAAAAATAATTTATATACTTATATATAGTTTATCTGAATATATCAAAATTTATGTTTCTAAAACTGAAAAATATTAATTTAAATAAAATATTTGTTAAAGATTATATTATTTGCTTGTTATATATATTACAGTTATTTTTATTTTAGCTAAAACATCTAATTAAAAATTAAACTATCTAATTTAATAAGTTTTTGATTTTGATAAACTTTTGGTTTCAATATAGTTGTATCAAATTAGGGTTTGATTTTAATCAGATGTCTTAATTAGAATGAAAATAGCTATAATTCAATATTAGCATATTTTATTATCCAAAATTGTAAAGTAACCCAAAGCAACAACTGAATCTGTTTATTTATTTGCTAATTTTACATAATATTTGATGTTTCAAAAATATTTGCTACAAGTTTAGCATTAAAATTATATCTATTAAAAGGTTGTTTCTACTTGTTATTTTTACTATAATAATTTCAAATTTATAAGTATCTGCTATCTTAAAACATGAGACCCAAAAGATGTCAATAACAATTGAATCAAAAAAACTTTAGGCCTGTACTCAGAATATATTATTATTTAATTCTAAATATAACAAACTTGTTATTAAATAGTCTAATGTTCTAACTATGATAAAACTGTTCTAATAGTCTAACTATTATAAAAATATTCTAATAGTTTAATTGTTCTAACAGTTTAATTATTATAAAACTATTTTAATAGTCTAACAGTTCTAACAGTCTAATAGTCTAATTATTACAGTCTAACTTTTATATTCTAATAGTCTAACTATTATAAAAATATTTTAACAGTTATTATAATTTTTTTTAATAGCCTAATTGTTTTAACAATTAGAACTATTTATACAAATTAATATACAAATTAGTAAATTCAAATTTTATATAAATTTATATAAATTATTCAAATTAATTTAAATTTAAATTAAATAAATTCAAATATAAAAATTAAGTTCAATTCTAATATTTATTATATATAACATTCTTCAAAAAAACAAAAGTAAAAAAAATAAAAATAAAAAAAACTTTAATTAAAAACCTAATTTTAAAAAAAATACAAAACAAATTAATATAACTTTTAAACATAAAATCAAAACAGCAGTTGTAACAATAATAATCTAAAATATATTTTATAAACAAATATAAAAAATATAATATAAAAAAATTAATAAATAAGAAAAAAAATTTAGAATAATAAGTAGAATAAAAAAAAAATAGAAAAAAGATAAAGGAACTAAGTAAAAGAGAAAAAACAATTAGCAAAGAATAGAAGAAAGAAAAAAAAAATAAGAGAAATAAGAAAGTAAGTTGAAAAAAAATAACAAAGTTAATGTTAAGACTTGTTATAAAAAGGAGAAAACTCTTCTATTATGAACTTTAAATAGTTAAACAAGCAATTTACTTCTGCTTGAAGTAATGTAACAGGTTGCACTTAGGTACTATTAAGATGACCAAATAATGCTAAACTTAGGTATTAGAGATATTTATATAATTACAAATATAATTTCAAAATCTTAATAAAGTACTAACATGCATAGGTTAAATTAATGAATATAGAGTGAATAATAGGTAAATAACAGAAAAAAAATTTGCCATTATTCTACTCTATATCTGTCAAATAATAGTAGCATAACAGTAGCAGAATAACAGTAAAATAACAGGAGGTTTGTTGATATAAGTAACATAATAGTAACATAATAGCAAAATAATAAAACAGTTCTATTATTTTACTTTTAGTTACAAAGACTAAAAGTAAAATAATAGAACTGTTTTATTATTTTATTATTATGTTACTATTAAGTTACTCATATTAGCAAACTTCCTATTATTTTACTATTATTTTGCTATTATGTTGTCATTATTTGGCAGATATAGGATAGAATAATAGCAGATTTTTTTTGCTATTATTTACCTATTATTTACTCTTTATTCATTTGTTTGATCTGTAATAATTGCTTAAAAAAAAAATTAAATTCTAATACAAAGTAATATTACAAAATTTTTATATTATGAATATATTAAAAATTTTTTTTTTTTAAATATTAAGATGAGTATTTGTAACTCAGAATTTTATTAATAGTATATTTGGCTAATAGTTATATTACAACTACAAAAGGCAATTATAGAAAGAATGTATAACTAACTACTTATACAACTTTAGTTATTGTCTAATTTAAGTAGTCTACCCAAAGGTTCTATACTAGCTGCCATACCTGGAACCTGTTTGTAGGTTTTCTATTTAATCACTCTAGATTTTGTATCCATCCACCTAACTTTGCCTACTAATGACCCTGGCCAATACTGATAAAAATATGCCATGACTACTAAGTCTTTAAAGCAGTTTTTTGGAACTTTTAATCTTGTACTAAACCTTCTAGAATCTTCTGTATCTTATTTTTATAGCTAACCTAGTATCTCTATAGCTGAGACCAATACTAGTGATTAGAGCATATCATTAAACTACTATATCCTTGTAGAGTTCATTTCAACCTTGGTACTAACTTCACAACATATCCTTACTACTTTGATATTCAATTCAAGTTTCACTAAGCTGCCATTCCAAATAATCTGAAAAGGTAGATCAAAACTATACACTTCTAGTTTATATATTTGCCATCATATATTCTTTTTCTTCAGAATCTGAAAATTTTGTCAGTCTAATTGGTTCATCCAGTTCCTTCTCAAAGACTAGTACATTTGCCTAGTTTCACAAGTTCTAGCTTTGTTTTATAAGTCTAGTTTTTACAATATTATCATCAAAAGTTTAGGTTATCTCTCTACTCAGGTCTTCCAGATGGATTTTTATCTTCTATCTTTTGGTTCCTATTATTTACATGATCATGAGAACTTATTGTAGGTTTGTACTACTCAATACCAGTTTACATTCCTTTATATAATTACAGACCTTGTCCCAAAGGACAATGTCATATAACTGTTATACAAATACTATATGACTTGCCAGTCATGCTGATGTAATACAGATAACAGATATCTTATTCTAACCAATTGTGAATGTAATACAGAGAGAATTTTCAAATTTTCTATCAATACTAAGATTTGAACTCTGAACCTGCCACTTGGGAGGTCATTTTACTAGATTACCACATCTAAATATATTAAATATTATTAATTTTTTAATATTTTTTTTTGGTGTTAAGGTGAGGTCTTGCTTATATCTTTATTAGTAATTTTAGTTGTATATATTAATATACTATATATTAAGATATACTAAGATTGTATAAACAAAATAAAAACTACATGCAAGAA